>JAIUZE010029644.1:0-12722 GCA_022085475.1 Heliosperma pusillum | reverse complement strand
GCTTCAGATCCACTACCAACTGTAAATCAAGCCTTTTTCAGGATCCAACAGATTGAAATGCAGAAAAGCATTAGTTATGGTGATAGAGGAAATGGAGTTTTACACGAGGACATGGCTTTGGCTGTCAATAAGTCATATTTTCCTATAAACAACTATCAGAAAACTGTTGATGATAGTTCACAAGGAGAAAACTTTCAGAAGAATTTTGGGAATACTTGTTACAGAAAGGATTCTAATGCTCCTTTGTTACAGAAAACCTGGTTTTAATACAGCTGGTACAAACAGCTATAATTTGAAGATGAATCAACCAGAGGAATTCAACAAAAAGCCTAAGTTTACCTGCAGTTACTGTAGCAAGGATGGTCACACCATTGCTCGTTGCTATCTCCTCCATGGATACCCTAATCAGAGGAATCAAAGGCCTTCTGGGGGAAGGAGATATGCTGCTAATGTTGAAGAAATGATAGACACTCCTCTTGGGAATGAAGATCAATTTGATGAAGGAATTCAGGTTAATCCTGCTATGGTTAAGGCTTTGTTCAAGGAGTTTGTTAAAGATGTCAAGACAGAAGATGTTCCAGAGTTCAATGAAAATGATTCACCCTATCAAAGTTCACATTCTGTGAATTTTGCAGGTACATCTATTGTGACTACTGTTATTAATTCAGTAGTAGATGATTCATGCATTGATTGTTATTCATGGATCTTTGACTCTGGTGCATCTGATCATATGACATATGATCAAGATCTATTACATTAAAAAAGAATCTTATCCACTCCTGTTAAGATAACTCTGCCTGACGGATCTATAGAGGCTGTTACAGTGATTGGTGATATTATTCTTAACAAGAATCTGGTCTTAAGGAATGTCTTATACTTACCAGAATTTAAACATCATCTGATGTCTGTGGGTAGGCTGCTTTCTGATAGATGGCTTCATGCACTATTTGCTGATACTGGTTGTACTTTACAGGACCCTACCACTGAAAGGATTGTCTGTGTGGGGAAGAAGTTAAAAGACTGTAAACTCCTTGTTTTGTAATTCTGCTGATGTTAGTTCCACAGCTTGTGCTGCTACTCCATCTTTTAGTAATGCAGATGTACATCTAGCTCATGCTAGACTAGGGCATGTTTCCTTATCCAAACTATTGCATGTACCCTTGTACTCTACTGTTAATAAAACTCGCAATTTTCATTGTGAAACATGTCTTCTTTCCAAACATCATAAGTAGCCTTTTCCTACTAGCACATCTATTGCTGCTAAACCTTTTGATATGATTCATGTCGACCTATAGGGTCCATATAAGATTAAATCCATCACCGGAGCATCCTATTTCCTTACCATTGTTGATGACCACAATAGAGTGACATGGACTACCTTGCTCGGGAATAAAACTGAGGTAGTTCAGACTCTTATTCATTTTATTGACTGTCACTACACAATTTCAGACCAACATCAAAGTCATAAGGAGTGATAATGGGACTGAGATAGTTCAGAAGGAATGTGGGCATCTTTTTGATTCTCATGGCATAGTTCATCAACGAAGTTTGCCTGGTAACCCTCAACAGAATGGGAGGGTGGAAAGAAAACATAGGCACCTTTTAGATACCGCTCGAGCTTTAAGGATTCAAGCAGGTTTGTCTAAAGGATTTTGGGGAGAAATGATATTAGCTGCTACACATTTAATCAATCTATTGCCTTCTTCTGTTCTTAATTGGAAAGTTCGTGTAAAAGTTCTATTTGGAAAACAAGCTAATTATGAGCATTTGAGAGTCATAGGATGTTTATGTTGTGCTGCTGTCAAGAGTGAGGATAAGTTTGCTCCTAGAGCTAAGAGATGCATTCATCTTGGTTATCCTTTTGCATAAAAAGGTTACAAACTGTATGATCTTCAAGCTAAAAAGATCATAGTCAGCAGAGATGTTGTGTTCAAAGAAGACATTTTCTCTACAAAGCAGCTGATCAGTCTCTACCAGATAATCCTGTCAGTTATTTTCTTCCTATGATGAATCATCATGATCCTAGTTTTCCTACACCAGTTTCATCTCCTCTTAATCCTCACATTTCTCCTAATACAACCATCCATTCCCATAATAATGATGCTGCTGTTTTTGATGATAATTCCATTTTTAATATTTCACATAATACAAATTTTAACATCAATACACCTGTCACTTCAAACAATACAACTGACAGCAGCCCAATTCATATTAGTAATAATGATATACATAATATAAATGAGTCTTCCCATACTAGCTCTACCAGTTCCTCTTCGGATACTTCTATCCAATCCCCATAAATTTCAGACCTTGTTCCAACAGTCAGGCAATCTATCAAAACTCGAATTCCTTCAACAAAGTTGTAAGGTTTTGACTGTAAAGGTTTGCCTCAGTCCTTACAGTTACAGCAACAGTGTGTTCCCACATCTGATCCTATTGCTTCATCTACTTCAGCTTCCTTTTTTGTGTTCCATCATCAGGATCTCTCAGCCTTTTCTCCTGAATACATTGCCTCCTTGAATGCTGTTATGCCTGTTTATGAGCCCTCTTGTTACACTCAGGCTAAAGATGATCCTCATTGACAGCTGGCTATGCAAAAGGAATTGCAAGCCTTATAAACTAATAATACCTGGATTCTTACTACTCTTCCTCCAGGGAAAAAGGCTATTGGGTCAAAATGGGTTTATAAGGTTAAGTTCAAACCTGATGGTTCAGTGGAGAGGTACAAAGCCAGACTTGTAGCCAAAGGTTATAATCAGGTTGAGGGCAAAGATTTTAAACATACTTTCAGTCCTGTGGCCAAGTTTACTAGTGTACGAACCCTTATAGCCATTGCTGCCATGAAAGGGTGGAACTTGCATCAGCTTGATATAAACAATGCTTTCTTACATGGATTTCTTGATGAAGAAGTGTATATGACAGTCCCACAGGAATTTACTTCTGCGTAGCCTCATGAAGTTTGCCTCTTGAAAAGATCACTCTATGGTCTTAAGCAAGCTTCACGTCAATGGAATTTAGAGCTCACTAAGTTTCTCAAACTTCATCATTTTGAGCAATCTAAAGAAGATTACTCTTTACTCCTGAAGAATGGTCCTCAAGGATCATTCATTGTTATTCTGGTCTATGTGGATGATTTGCTTATTACTGGGAATGATGAGGAAGGGATTCACCATATTAAACTTCTCCTTGATCATGCATTTACCATCAAAGACCTAGGATTTTTAAGATACTTCCTAGGCATTGAGGTTTCAAGGTCTTCTGCATGGATTATGCTTAATCAAAGGAAGTATATCTCTGATATTCTTACAGATACTTAGATGCATAATTGCAAACCTTCCCCATTTCCGTTTCCTAAAGGTATCAAATTATAAATTGATGAAGGTGATCCTTTATCAAAACCTGAGGAGTACATGCGCTTAGTTGGCAGATTGTTATACCTCAACTTAACAAGACCTGGCATTTCCTATTCAGTTCAACATCTTAGTCAATTTCTCAGCTTGCCAAGGTTGCCTCACATGCAGCCTGCCCTTCATCTTATCAGATATTTGAAGCACACTCTTCATTATGGACTGTGCATCTGTTTTACTCTGCAGATGCACAGTCCATTCTAACCAGTTATTGTGATGCTGATTGGGGCACCTGTGCCTTCAGTGGACGATCTCTCACTGACTATTGTGTCTTCTTAGGTTCTTCTCTGATTTCTTGGAAAACCAAGAAGCAGAATACTGTTAGTAAGTCTTCTGTAGAATCTGAATATCATAGCATGAGTCAAACATCTAGTGAGCTTGTTTGGGTGGAAAGCCTACTTCATAACTTCAACATTCATGTTCCCTTACCTGTCACACTTTATTGTGACAATAAAGCAGCACAACACATTGCAGAGAATCCTGTTTTCCATGAACGTACCAAGCACTTGAGATTAGATTGCCATTACATTCGCGAAAGGATTGCAGATGGACTTATTCAAACTAAACATATAGGGACTTCTTCTCGGATTGCTGACATTGTGACTAAAGGTCTTGGTGAACATCAACATACCTTCTTTATTCACAAGTTGGGACTTGTCTCTCATCCACCAACTCCAACTTGAGAGGGGGGTATTAGGAGCATGCTCTTACACATCGGCAGAACACTGATGACAGCAAACCCAGCAGTATCAGTCAAAGGCAATAAGAAAGTACATGATCAGCTTCATCAATATCTGCTCTCAATACACATTTGTACAGAATGACTTCATCATAAATGGTTCTAGAACCTTATGTTAGGATGAGTCGGTGATGACTCAGCATAACAGATTTCTGTTACAAGGAGTCAAAGGTTGACTGAGCATAACAGAATTTAGGAAAATATCTTAGATATTTTAGGTAGTTAAAGTTTGTTAATCAATCTTGTATATAAGTAGTAGCATATAGCACTTGTAATATTATTCATTCATAATAAAATTTTTCATTTTATTTACATTCAAAGTGTTAGATAATTCTCTCAAGTTTTGTTTGATATTTGAGATTTGCTTATTCATCAATGGCTTCCATGAATGCCAGCTTTTCTTCATATATATACTCCAATGGCAACAATCGGCAATAAATTGACATCAATAGAAATGGATGTCTTAGAAGAAGGATTGTGACAGCAGGAAAACAAAGTTGTATCAAGCAGGCAAGCAGCAGACAAAATAACGCAAGACAGAAAATGATTATTAAGGAGATTAAACACTGTAGGTCAAGTTGCATGGAAAGTATGCATAGCATGAAGGATTAGTTTAGTTGAATGTGGGGGACTGATTGGACCAATTGGTTTTCATTCTCGTCCCATGGTAACCGTTATGAACTTAAAACGAATATTCCCGTTTTATATAAAAACTAGATTTTATGCCCGTGCGATGCACGAGTTTACGTTAATGTCATTTCGTAATTTGCCTATAACAATTAACTTGTAAAAATAAACTTTTGAAATTTAAGACTATAATAAAGCATACTCCGTAATTTTTATGAAAATAATATTGACATATTGATTCAACTTCTATTTTTGATGATGTAAGTTTTACTAGTTTGGATATGACAATACAAACTTGTAAGAGCTCTGTCACACAATATTTAAGAGAGTCCTTGGGTTGATATCTAACTTCCAAAGATGACTCATATTTATAATTACATGATCACCCAACCTTATGATAATTTTTCAATGTGGGACAATTATATTATTTATACGTAATATATTTACCACACTTACAGTTGTACATTATGTTTCGTTATTTATTTTATATTATTTTTTTGTTAAATGAAATGTAATTGTTTTTATATAAAAATTATAAATATCACTTGATTATAACAATATAGGAAATATATATAATAATAACTAAAAGATTCTCCACTTTCTTTTTTATATCTAGATTATTATATATGATATTTTCTTAACTTAATTTTTGATCGATGTGATAATATACTCTTAAGAACTCTCTAAAACAATTCATAAGAGGCTCAAAAGAAATTTTGGATTGATATCTAAATTTCAAAGAAGTCTTTTATTTATAATCATAAGATCACCCCACCTTATGACAATTTTTCGATATGAGACCTCTCTACTATTTATAAGTATTATATTCACCATACCTATATTACTTTTCGGTGTGGAACAAATAACTTACTAAAATTTACACCTAGTATGTATAAATTATATTAGAATCTATACTCTGATGATAACATTTTTACCAAAAATCTAATTATATTATGTTTTATAATTTTTTTTAGAATACCTTTTTGTCTAATGAAAAGTAAAACATTTTATATAAAAATTACAAACGTCCCTTTAATGTAATATATGAAATATATATTAAAATAACTAAAATTTATTTTACATTTATTTTATCATACTTTCCTAAATTACTTTTTGATGATGTAAACGTCAATATTGGAGAGATACTAATAGAAACTTTTAAGAGGTCTATAAGATAATATTTAAGAGACTTACAAGATTTTGGGTGGATACGTAAGTTCCAATAATGACTCATATTTATAATCATACGATCACCATAACTTATGCTAATTTTTCAATGTGGGACGATTCTTCTTTTTATACATAGTATATTCAGCACGCCTACATTATTTTTAAATGTGGGATAAATAACATACTAAGTAGTACATCATCTAAATTATTATTTATCATAATTTTCTAAATTAATTTTTAATACAAACTTGTAAGAGCTTTCTAACACAATACTTAAGAGATTCAAATTTTTTTTGTGGATACTTAAGTCCAAGGATGACTTTTATTTATAATCATAGGATCACCCTACCTTATGATAATTTTTCGATGTGCGAAAATTCTTCTATTTATACATAGTATATTCACCACACCTACATTATTTTTCAATGAGGGACCATTGTTATTTATGATGATGTAAATTTATGTATATTTCGCGGAGATAATAATACTACTTTTAAGAGCTTTATAAGACAATTCTTAAGAGACTCAAAATATTTTGGGTGAATACATAAGTTCCAAGGATGACTCCTATTTATAATCATAGGATTATCCACCTCATGATAATTTTTCGATGTGGGACAATTATACTATTATACATAGTATATTCACCACACTTACATAATTTTTGTCAATGTGGGATAAATAATATACTAAGGTAGTATACTATCTTTTTTTTGTAAAATAACTATTTATTGACTATTACTAAATTATTATAATATTACTCCCTCCACACACATATTTTCACCCCAATTGCTTTATTGTGGCCTCCTAAACGACACTTTGATCGTATTTTTTTACGTCTATATGTTACTTTTTTTATTCTCGAATTTTTTTCGTGAATGTCTTGAAAATAAGTGTAAATATTTTTGTTTTATAATCTACTTCGTAATATTTTTTATTCTCCAACTTATTTACGGTCAAAGTTCTACAACTTTGACCTCCCAAAAGCAAATGCGGTGAAAATATATGTGGAGGGAGTATTAGAATAATAAAAAAATTTAAAATATATTTTTAAAATTTTCACATACTTATACTTTAGTCATACCATATTATCAACAATATAGTAGTAAGAATATATAAAATTTATACTCCAATGAAGGCATTTCTCGCTACGATTTCAAATATGTAAGTTTCGAAATATTTGCATCATATTTTTTTTTATATTGATGATTAAATAATTTTCTTACGTAAATAATATTTGTGATATTAAAAATATTATATAAGATATTTTTCGTAATCTTAGAAGATCTTAAAATATAAAATCCAAAAACTGAAAAAGATGATGTTGACCAATAGAATTGCTTGAAAAAAGTCTCTTTTTATATATATATATTGATTAATATAAAAATATTTTATTTTCTTTATTTTTTTTCCATAAAAAAACAGTTAATAAAAAATTATTTAAAGAATTCCAACTTTATTTTATTTTTTATTTTTTTCCATATTAAAAATAGTTAATACAAAAATACTAAAAGAGTTCCAACTATTTTTTTAAAATATAAAATCCAAAAACTGAAAAAGATGATGTTGACCAATAGAATTGCTTGAAAAAAAGCCTGTTTTTTATATATATATATTGATTAATATAAAATTATTTTTTTTCCATAAAAAAAATAGTTAATAAAAAATTATTTAAAGAATTCCAACTTTATTTTATTTTTTATTTTTTTCCATATTAAAAATAGTTGATAAAAAAAATACTAAAAGAGTTCCAACTATATTTTTATTTCATTTTATTCCATAATAAAAATAGTTAATAAAAAATTATTTAAGGAGTTCCCCCAAAGTTGGAGTCACTCACGTGCCTCGAAAAAAGCCTATTTTATATATATATATATATATATATATTGATTTGTCGTATGAGTAAATGTGTTTGTATATTAACTCATATGGCATGAGAACAAACTCATTAAACCATATGCAAGAGTGAAATCTCAGTTGTTTTCATCTTACACTTTTTTAGTTTTTCTCTTTCATATTCAACATCTACACCAGCTTTTCACTCACCATCAAAATTTATAAAGAAACATAAAAAAAACACATCTATAAATATTATAGAAAGACAAACTTGATAAATCCACATGGATAGAAAAGAAATATCCTATGTGATAGTAAATGCAGTTTCATTTGGTTTTTTTAGCTCTCCCACTTTTCCTCCTTTAACTTTTCATCATCCTGAAAATAGCTAGACAAAAATAATTAATTCTATAATATCAAATCAACGCAGCCAATTAATCACAATCATTGATCCTCTATCATTATTCATTACACGTTATATCTTTCAATGCTCAACCATGCCACTACTATTGTCAAAGCTGAAACAATAAGTTGTATTTGTCCCTTCCATTTCCTTTCTTTATACAGGTCATGATAACAATATTCTATTTTCCTAAACTTTATTGGTGACTTCATATATTAAGGCTTTGAAAAAACATTCGGAACACAGTCTAAGTTGCTTATGCATCGACTATGATTTACTCTAAACACTTCACAATTTCTTAGCTTTTGTAATTTGCATATTTTATTCATACTGTCATGTGTAATTACTAATGATTTTTTACTGTTTGGTATTTTCCACAATGTAGAGTATAAATAGAAACATTAGACATCATGTGTCATACATCTAAACATAAGGTACTTCTATTAGAATGAAGTAAATTTATTCTTTGTTTTTAAATTTAATCTGTTATTATGCATTGTTGATACGACTTGATTGGTTAAGAAAATCTTTTTGAGAACTTTAAAATTTTGTTAATTAGTATGGAATAATAATTTTCTTATAATTCACTCTTTTAAATAGTCATGGTGATGAGGAATATGAATTGACCTCCCACGCCTTCGTTCCTCTCATTTTAGTAGTGTCTGTTCCTTGCGAACAATGATTTTGATAGGGTGAACTATACATTGTAAGGGGGAGGGATCCTCTTCATTTCCTCTAAAGAAATGGAGAGGCAAGTTCCTTTCAACGTTCCAGATTGCATTATGCCTGCATCGAACGGTTACATATTTATGCATAAAAATAACGGTTTATAGCGTATAAAGAGAAATATATTATTTAATGGGTTTGTGAGAGGAAATGGAGAGAAATAAATGGAGACGATCCTAATTCCAATGTAAGCTAACACGTGATGCAATTTGTTTCTAATAATTCCCTATCTTTTAACAGCCATAAGTTCTTTGGTTGTGTATGATTTTGATTTTGATTTCAATATTTGGATATGTATGGTTCTTTCATAATGGTGCACTTCTCTTTGTCATGCGATTATTATTGCAGGAGTGAGGAGGATTGCTTATTTGTTAGCGTGTGACTATTTGTACAAGTTATATGTCGATAAGTCGATTGATTACATCATTTGAGGTTTTCGTGATATCAGAATTGAGTAGGTTTTGATTACGACCGTCTTAATTCTTAACTTAAGATATATTATAAGCCCTTTTTCTTTTTCACATAATCTAACTCGGTTGTGAGTGTCATCTTAACCTAAGACGGTTTTTAAATAAGAGTTTGTGCGGTTACGTAAGTATTAGCTTACGCTAAATCAATCAATATATATATATATATATATATATATATATCAGATATATATATATATATATATATATATATATATATATAGATTTAGGATCCGGTGGAAACGATCACTCGGTGGAAAAAGTGGAAACGACCTATCTATACATTCATACATTCATACCACACGTCCACGGCTTATACAAACCCAAATCAATACTCCCTGTCATTCCACTCCACTCCCCCAACATTAGCCAACCACCACCATCATCGACACCACCGGAGACACAACCACCACACTAAACCACCTCCACCTCAACGACCATCAACACCACATACATAACCACTGGGACGATTCCAGTGAGTTCCCTTAACCACAGTAACGCCAATGAGGTAGTAGATCTGAGTCGATTGGTCGCACCAACAATCTGCCAGCTGTTCTCCTTTCATCATTAGTAACTTCGTCATCAACATACTCATTCTCCATTTCCATTATCTAAGGGAAGCTTGAAGGTTAATAACAATGGCGGAAAATGGGAATAAAATAAAACCACCACTATTTCAATGTATCTACTCTAATGTTTCATGTATCTAGCCACTATTTCGATGTATCTACTCTAATTTTTCATGTATCTAGCCACTATTTTATTGTACCTTAACATAGATACAAAAAATTAATTAATAGGTACATTAAAATTGGCTTGAGATACATCTATATATAACATAGGATTCAATGATTTCGCTTAGCCACGCCTGCCACCTTGGCCTCGTTGCTACTCTTTCTTCCGTCTCCGCCGTCCTCAGGTGCAACTGAGGACCACCACAGTACAACTCTTTCCCGGCGTCTGATTTTCATCGTCCGTGGTCGTCGCTGTCTGATTAATAGAACTGGATTAATATCATTGCTTTTGAAGACGGGCTGTATGATTAATGGCGACAGAAAAGTGGTTGGTGGCAAGAAAGACGCACAAAATAAAGTTAGTGTTGCTGTAATGGTGGCCGGAAGGCGTCTGTATGATTGTGACGGCCTCGGGATGTTCATTAGTGCTTTGTCAGTATTGATCGGGAAGGCAGGGAGTGGTGGTTGGGGTGTCTAGTTGAGGTGGTAATTTTCGGCGTTTGGTGGTGGCGGTGGCTGGTTGGGAAATTTGTGTGGTGGTAGTTAGAGAGTCTGGTGATGGTGATGGTAATCATGGTGAACCATGGTGAAGGAAAAGCATTTTATTAAGTGTCAGGGATGAGGGAGTGGAAAAGATAGTTTGGGTTTTAATTTTGGGTTCATTGTATGCGTGACGATTTCTATAGCTAGTTCGTTTCCACTTTTTGCACCGAATGATCGTTTGCACCGGATCTTGACTATATATATATATATATATATATATATATATATATATATATATATATATATATATATATATAAGAGGCTTTTTTTTAGGCACGTGATAGGCTCCAACATTGTAGGAACTCTTTAAATAATTTTTTATTAACTATTTTTGTTATGGAAAAAAAGAAAAATAAAATAAGTTGGAACTCTTTAAATAATTTTTTATTAACTATATATATTATTGAAAAAAATAAAAATAAAATAAAGTTGGAACTCTTTAAACAAATTTTTATTAACTATTTATATTATGGAAAAATTTAAAATAAATAAAAGTTGGAACTCTTTAAATAATTTTTTATTATGGAAAAAAATAAAAATTTGAAATAATTAACACTTAAGAAAATAAATAATAATATAAATTCTAAAATAATTTACCTAATTATTATGAAATATATTATTTAATATTAAATACTATTAGATATTAGAAAATATATTATTTAATATCAGATACTATTAATAATCAAGTGTGTATATAAATAAAATGAATGCTACATTATCATGGTTTTGCACCATTGATAGCATTACGTATATACTATTATATTATTTAAAACCAATGTATAATGTTTTTTTTCTCTTAGTTTTGTTTTTGCTTCCTAATTTCGTTATAATTGCTTATGCAAAAGCTAATCTATTCTATTCTCAATCTTTAATCTTTCTGTCTTGGCTTTTATGATTTCCTTTTAGTGCTAGATGAACTCTTTGTTTCATATTGGTTTATATAATAATTATTTGCTAATAATTTGTTCGCATATGATGCTATAATTTCTTCATACTGATTTTAGCCAATACTAATAGTTCAATTTGGTTGAAAATTTCAGGTACAATATTATGTGAAGTGTTTGTTAATTCATGTGCTGAACAAATCTTCAAATTAGTTATGTTTATATTGGAAAAGGTAACTCACATTATTATTATTATTTTGTTTTCAAATAATTATTCTATCAAAACTAATTTGATCTGTCAATAAAAAATCAACTACATAATAAAAAATTGGAGTCTTATCTACAGCTAGACTCCATATTGTATCCTAAATCTAATAACCCGTATTTGTCAACTGCTGGTAACTTAACATTATAAATACACAAAAAAGACAATTTTATTCAGCCTCTCGAGTCGCGATTCATGCCTCTCTTTTTTTTTTTCCTATGTCGTCTTTATGAATATAGTTATCTGCAATTGTTTCACAATGCATTGATTATACAATTACTACATTAAAACTGATTTATTTATGTAACAACCCGAAAAGTACCCAATTTTTCTAGTAAAATTTCTTAAGGATACTTTTCAGCAAGGTTAAGTTTTTAAAATAGAATTTATTGTTTCGAGTCGTATTTTGAAATTCCGAGTTCGTATTTGGAATTTCTGAGAGATTTCATGAAAATCCCGTTTTTAGTCATCTTTGACTTTTCTTGACTTTTAAGTCGTCTGTGACTTTTCTTGACTTTTTAAAGTCGTCATTGACTTTTCTTGACTTTTAAGTCGTCATAAACTTTTCTTGACTTTTAAGTCATCTTTGACTTTTCTTGACTTTTAAGTCGACTTTGACTTTCGTTGACTTTTTCCGACTCGCCTTGGAATTTTGAAGACCGAAATTTTATTTAAAAAAATAATATTTTTAATTTATTTTTATTTAGATTTATTAGAATTTATGATAATTTAATAAAATTATTTTGAATTTATTCGGAATTTATAATAAGGTTTTACGGTTTAAACCCGGGAATCATTTAACTATTCCCGAGTCATCGTAAATCCCGAAACAAACCGAAACCCGACTTTGGCATGAGTCACACGCCCATGTCATCTTTTTCCACTCACAATTAGATATTTTAATTGTTTTGATTAAACTAA
>JAIUZE010029643.1:0-14528 GCA_022085475.1 Heliosperma pusillum | reverse complement strand
TAATTTCCTCCTGGTAGGACGACGATAATAATACGGTTCCTAGTCTAAACCTGGCCAGACTCTCGGAATAAACGTGTTCCGATTCGACATGCGATACACGTTTCGCATCCAAGACTCGGTCAATCATAGACGCCGAGTACCCCAAATTCGGTAGATCAATTCACGAAAGAGGCGGAAAACGAGCTCAAGCCTCATAACATGCGGTACGCTACATGCAAATAACAACACCTCGCAAGTACACAACATTTGACGGCCGGGTCGATCAACGCATAGCGTTCAACTCCCAACAACGTCGTCGTATGCCCACTAACACATGCATTTAAGCAGTAGGATACCTCCCCGTTCCGACATTCCAGCCTTACGAACGTGGAGGTAGCCAAGGGAATGAGAGTACAAAGCACATAACAAAATAGTGCTCAAACCGTAACCTTTGTAAAAACCGACTCAAAGTGGTACATAGCAAAAACCGTCACAAAACATGAAAATAGGGAGTTATATAAGTTTAACTATGATAAAAATGAATCAATACATGATACATAAGCATTAGAAAAAGTTTAAGAAGCACCATAAATAGGAAACATAGATCTTATCTCAAAACAACAAGTTTGGAAACTAACTAAAACAAGGGTCCACTTCAAACGGTCATAACTAGAGTTCTAGACATGCAAATTCAGAAACTCCAAGTCGAGGTGATATCTTATCCTCTTACGGTTCCAACGAATGGTCACAAGCCCAAAACAAGCAAGTAATGAAGGAGATATGATCATTCTACCAAAAAAGGTCAGTGCAGTGAAACTGCACAAGTCACGACCGTGACTTGTATTTCACGACCGTGAGATGTGTTACCAATTCACCCGTGAGCCTTCAACATATATTCAAACATTTTCAATTTTCATAATTCACTTCTAACAACTATCAACAATCAATAATCATCATCAAAAGTCCTCAACTAACAACAATCATTATTAATAATACAATTCCTAAGCTTTCTAATCGTATTCTAAATACGATGTGTAACATAGAAATCATGTAAAACACGTAAATGATATCGAGTAACCCTTCACCGTTACCTTTTCGCGTCTTTAATCGATTTCTAAACCTTCCTAGTCTCCACCTACATACAATTAGATATTAAAAGATGAATATCATTCACCTTGAGAAAGACGGATAATTTAAAAAGCGAGAAAGACGGTAATTTTATTACCAATACGGATAGAGGAAGCTAAGAGGGGAAGAATAAGACGAACTTACGTGAATTTGAGCAAGAAATGAAGGCGTAGGATCGATATTAAGACTTGAGCAAATATGGAGGCTAGGTTTTGGTGGTTTGTATGAGGAAGAAGAAGAAGATTGAATGAGGGAGTTAGGGTTGTGAGGGAGTATATGAAGGAGTATGAGTGGAAAAGTCAAGAAAAAGTCAAAGACGGCTCAAAAGTCAAGAAAAAGTCAAAGACGGCTCAAGACGGAATTCACTTGAAATTTCGCGTAATATCCAAATACGAACTCGGAAATTCCAAATTCAACACGATAAATTTAATTCTAAACTAAAACTAAATTTCGCTGAAAAGTATCCGTAAAATATTTTTACTAGAAAAATAGGGTATAATAGCGGGTGTTACAATTATACACGTACTCATATGATCTCTCGTCAACAATTCAAGGGTACAATACCAAAGGATATACAACGAAATACATCATTTTCTGGTCGGAAAGAGAACTAGACTACACTAAAAGTTTACATTCATATACCACACTCCATTTATTGAAAAAAAAACATGTGAACTGTAAGAATTATTATTATATTAATATTTAATTCTCTATTGTGTGGACCTAATTACTGATATTAGTTGCCTTAATTAAATAATGGTTAAATATATTGTTTCGGGTTTTTATTAGGAGTCCTAGTTTAAGTAGATTATGGTAAATAGTTACAGGCTATTTACATAACTGACTACTTATTCCATAAAGCCCCTCCTGCCACCTCTCTATATAAGTACACCTGTTTGTGCTTTAACCTAATTCATTTCATATCACCAACACACAAGAAAGAAAGTGAATTAGAGAATAAGGAAGGTAGGAGAAGGCAAAGCAATAAGGGTTTATTATTTATCTTTCTCAAGTAACTTTATTATCAGATCTGATGGCTGCACCACGTAAGTACCTTTCAGTAATTATCGCTTTAATCAAGATCCTATAATTTATGTTTACATGTGGTATCAGAGCATGGTTGTGATTATAGTTGTAATTCTGATTAATGTTCTAATTATGTTTTTATGAATGAATTTAATGTTTTAATCATGATGTTGTAACATTCATTCATAATTGATTGTATACCCTTATGATAGATATTGTATCCTTATACCATAATCGTTTCCGCTGCCTTAATCGAATTATTTCGTTTTTAATTGATCTATGATGATTTCTATATGATTTATGATGAATATTTGCGCTGCTCTAATTCGATTTGTATGATTTATTTTGATTATTATGCGTATGAATGCTGTCTGATTTCTATCCTACTCGATCGAGCTAATGCTCACTCGATCGAGGCGTTTTGTTTATGCTTCTGCTCGATCGAGCTAACTGCTTACTCGATCGAGTCTTTCCTGCTTTGCTTCTGCTCGATCGAGCTAACTGCCTACTCGATCGAGTCTCTTCTGATTTGCTTCTGCTCGATCGAGCTGATGGTGTACTCGATCGAGTGGTTCCCTTTTGTCTTGTTCTCGATCGTGCTAAAGTCTTTCTCGATCGAGATGCCTTGTTTAATAATGATGTTGCTCGATCGAGCTAATGTTCTACTCGATCGAGCCCTTATGCTTATAATTCTGATCGATCGAGCTAATGTTCTACTCGATCGAGCCCTTATATTTTAATTCTGCTCGATCAAGCTAATGTTCTACTCGATCGAGCCCTTATGATTTTGATCCTGCTCGATCGAGCTATTGTTTACTCGATCGAGGGGTCTTGTTTTGCCTTGTACTCGATCGAGCTAAAGTTGTACTCGATCGAGGGGTTCTTCTTTATTTTCTTCTCGATCGAGCTAAAGTTGTTCTCGATCGAGGTGTTTAAGTTTATTTTCTACTCGATCGAGCTGATGTTTTACTCGGTCGAGGTCTTCCCGTGCTGTTTCAATACTTATTGTTCGGTTTCATTGTATGCTCGCATAATATTATGTTACTATGCTTAAAGGAGACCTTCGCATTATGATGAGTTGAAATTCACCACAGTGATTTCATCTCGTACGCGATCAGATCTCATAATGTAATTGGGCATTCACATCATGTTGATGTTCACCACAGTGGACTCAAATTATGCAATGAATATCCGACTAAGCATACATTTTTATTAAAAGTTAATTATATCTTATGTATTGATTAAAGGAGACATTCGAATTATGACAAGTTGAAATTCACCACAGTGATTTCATCTCGTACGCGATCAGATCTCATAATGTAATTAAATTAGGCATTCACATTATGTTGATGTTCACCACAGTGGACTCAAATTATGCAGTGAATATCCGACTAAACATACATTCTTATTGAATATTAATTATATCTTAAGTATTGATTAAAGGAGACATTCGCATTATGACGAGTTGAAATTCACCACAGTGATTTCATCTCGTACGCGATCAGATCTCATAACGTAATTAAATTGGGCATTCACATTATGTTGATGTTCACCACAGTGGACTCAAATTATGCAGTGAATATCCGACTACGCATCTAATGGGGTGAAATAACTTGTATTAAGGTTTTACCCACAGGTAACCTGACATTAAAGTGAAACACTCATTAAAGAGAGTATACTTGATTATGTAATTAAGCATGCGTAGGTTGTCCACAGATACTGCACTTGCTTAATGAATGTTTATGAGTTACTCATTTAAGTCTCAAGCCTTAGTCATAATTGCTATTGTGTGATAAACTCAAAGCCTAATGTTCTGAGCATTATTCATAATGCAGTACCGTTGCAAAGCTCTCTAAATAACATGACAGTCTTTGCTTAAAGTTCTTACGAATTACCACTGCACTAAACATTAAGTCCTCCATTTCGGAAATAGGCTGTACTACAGCCAGTAAGTACATGGAAATCATTAAGAAACGCTTTCAGACTACCGAGAAAGCGGTAGCTGGAAGGCTTATGTCTGAACTTATCCCCAGGCACATCATGTGCATCATGTAAGCGGGAAATCTAAAGGTAAGTTTAAAAACAGAAAGGGCATTAAGTTAAGCCCTTCTGATAAACCGTCTGCAACTGGCATAAAGAAGGAAATTAAGAAGCAGGAAAGTTGCCTTTTCTGTAGGAAACCTGGGCACTTTCAGCAAGACTGCATAAAGCGTGAGAATTGATTCGAAAAGAAGGGTAAGCTTTTGGCTTTAGTATGTTTCGAATCAAATTATGTTGAAATTCCTTCTAATACACGGTGGCTGAATACAGGCTCTAATGAAAGTTTCTCCTTCTTGTGGCATAAACGTTTGGCCCATATTTCAAGAGAAATAATGAACATATTAGTTAAAAACAATATGTTACCTTCTCTTGATTTTACGGATTTTGGGACCTGTGTGGAATGCATTAAAGATAAGCAAACCAAACACACCAAGAAAGGGTCCACAAGAAGCACTGCTTTATAAGACATTTACATACATACAGACATTTGTGGTCCATTTGATGTTCCCTCCATGAGCGGAGAGAAATATTTCATCACATTTATCGATGATTATTCACGTTATTGTTATCTTTACCTTTTGCATGAAAAATCTCAATCAGTAAACGCCTTAGAGGTTTACATTAAGGAGGTTGAAAGGCAATTGGGAAAGAAAGTGAAAATCATAAGGTCAGATAGAGGTGGTGAATATTATGGCAAATATGATGAATCAGGACAACATCCTGGTCCCTTTGCAAAACTCCTTGAAAGTTTGGGTATTGTCCCTCAGTACACAAATCCTGGTTCTCCATGGATGAATGGTGTAGCTGAGAGGCGTAATCGAACCCTATTAGAGGTTGTAAGGACAATGATGAGTAATACCAACTTACCCATGAAGTTGTGGATGCATGCCCTTATGACTGCAGTGTATGTTGGAAACCGGGTTCCCAGTAAGGCAGTTTCAAAGACACCATTTGAACTGTGGAAAGGGTGGAAACCAAGTCTTCAACATTTGCATGTATGGGGATGCCCAGCAGAGGCACGCATTTATAATCCACATGAAAGGAAACTCGATCAAAGAACCATTAGTGGGTTCTTTATCGGTTATCCAGAAAAGTCTAAAGGGTATAGGTTTTACTGTCCTACACACAGAACAAGAATTGTAGAAACCGGAAATGCCAAATTCCTTGAGAATGGCGAAGTTAGTGGGAGTGATCAGGTAAGGGATGTCATAGTCAATGAAGTTAGGGTGGCAATTCCAGCTTCCTTGCCCCCAATTTCAATGATGATGTTCCACATAATGATAATGTTGACCCAGTCAATATTGTGGAACCTAACGTTGATGACCCTCCACTCCCGAATGATAACATTGCCACTGAAGTTGTTGATACAACCCTGAAATAGTATTAAGAAGGTCCACAAGACCTAGAAAGCCAACTACTTCAGATGACTATGTGTATCTACAACAATGTGAATTTGACATTAGTATTGATAATGATCCGGTTACGTTTTCACACGCTATGAATTGTAATGATTCCGATAAATGGATTAATGCCATGAAAGAAGAAATGGAGTCTATGGCTAAGAATGAGGTCTGGGAGTTGGTCAATTTACCAGTAGGTCATAAGGCTGTCGGCTGCAAGTGGGTCTTTAAGACCAAGCGCGACTCCTCAGGTCATATTGAACGACATAAAGCCAGACTGGTAGCTAAAGGCTTTAATCAGAAAGAAGGCATTGATTATAATGAAACCTTCTCTCCAGTTTCTAAGAAGGATTCATTACGGATCATTTTAGCGTTTGTAGCTCATTTTGATTTAGAGCTACATCAAATGGATGTGAAAACGGCATTCTTGAATGGAAGTTTGGAAGAAGAAGTCTACATGGCTCAGCCTGAACGCTTCATTATTGATGGCAAAGAGGACAAAGTATGTATATTAAAGAAGTCCATTTATGGACTTAAGCAAGCTTCTCGACAATGGTATATTAAGTTCCATAATACCATTACCTCCTTTGGGTTTCAAGAAAACACTGTTGATCAGTGTATATACCTGAAGATCAGTGGGAGTAAGTTTGCATTTTGGTCCTATATGTCGATGACATACTTATAGCAAGCAGTGATTTGGGACTATTACGTCGAACTAAAGATTTCCTATCAAACAACTTTGAGATGAAAGATATGGGAGAGGCGTCCTATGTGATCCGGGTGGAAATATCTCGAGACAGATCACAAAGGACATTAGGGTTGTCTCAGAAAGTCTATATCAGTAAAGTTTTAGAAAGATTCAACATGGTAAAATGTAATCCCAATGATGTTCCTATTCAGAAAGGGGATAAGTTCAACTTAAGTATGTATTCTAAGATTGAGCTAGAACGAAATACCATGAAAAACTTTCCTTATGCATCTCTGGTTGGAAGCTTAATGTATGCGCAGGTCTGTACAAGACCTGACATAAGTTTTGCAGTAGGTATGTTGGGTCGATATCAGTCCAATCCTGAAATGGGTTATTGGATATGCTGACTCAGATTTTGGTGGATGCGTGGACTCAAGGAAAAGCACTTTTGGTTATGTGTTTGTTTTAGCTGGGGGAGCAATCTCCTGGAAAAGTGCTAAACAAACAATTATTGTCTCGTCCACTATGAAAGTTGAATTTGTAACGTGCTTTGAGGCTACTATTCAAGCTTTATGGTTGCGGAATTCTCCTTCAGGGCTTAGCATTATGCATTATGATGCAAGGCCGTTGAGAATTTATTGTGATGATACCGCATCGATCTTCTTTTCAAAGAATGACAAGTATTCTAAAGGAATAAAGCACATGGAAATGAAATACTTGTCACTTAAGGAGGAAGTTCGGAAAAACCCTGTGTCAATTGAGCACATTATGACTAGTGCTAATATAGCAGATCCTTTAACTAAGGGATTACCTCCAAAGACATTTTTGAAGCATGCTATTGATATGGGTCTGGAGGATAATCATTAAGGCTTTTCTTTTATGTATGGATCATGCTAGTGCTTTGTAATAATGACACATATGTTTTGATTAATCGATTTATGTTTTATTATGATGATGATTTCCGAACATTTTTCTGTATCGTATTATTGTTATTGTATACATTATTGTTGCACGATTAACAGAATTAGTCCTTTTCCTCAAGGACATTATTTGGGGATTATGTTTGCTCCTTGTACAGACTGATTATTCTAAGTGATTGGTCCGTAGTACATGGAAGGACCACTTCTCTTTTATAGTAGTGTCTCCGCCATGACTCAACCAGTTGTTCAGGGATGATCAGGGTAATTAAGATAAACCCATTATGTATTCATTTAACCGTCTACGCGCCTTATGTTACAATTAAGAGTGACATTATGTTTTAATCAGTAATATGGTACAAGTGGGAGAATGTAAGAATTATTATTATATTAATATTTAATTCTCTATTGTGTGGACCTAATTACTGATATTAGTTGCCTTAATTAAATAATGGTTAAATATATTGTTTCGGGTTTTTATTAGGAGTCCTAGTTTAAGTAGATTATGGTAAATAGTTACAGGCTATTTACATAACTGACTACTTATTCCATAAAGCCCCTCCTGCCACCTCTCTATATAAGTACACATGTTTGTGATTTAACCTAATTCATTCATATCAGCAACACACAGAAAGAAAGTGAATTAGAGAATAAGGAACGTAGGAGAAGGCAAAGCAATAAGGGTTTATTATTTATCTTTCTCAAGTAACTTTATTATCAGATCTGATGGCTGCACCACGTAAGTACCTTTCAGTAATTATTGCTTTAATCAAGATCCTATAATTTATGTTTACATGAACTTCATAAAACAAGTTGTTGATATATAAAATGTTGATATGAGCTGAGGTCCGGTTTCCCAGATATCATGTCTCGGTCGGCTTATTCTGCATTTGCAAATCTGAAACAAATTTGAAGTATTTAATTAGATGAATGATCATGTTATTAACTTAACCCAAACGATAAATAAACAAATAGTGTCGGAGTGCCGACCCAAGCTCCGAAAGCTTCAAATGTGCTTCTGCATAGTCAGCAAAGAACACATCTTCATCCTAAAACAACACAACCAGATGACCACAATTAGACAACTTGATTTCATGCTCAACGCAAAACTCGGAAAAACCATTAACAACCTGTGCATATTTCTCCACGTAAAGCCGGAATGATGGATCATCAAGGAGTGCTTTATCCGAAGGTAGTTGTATGAGTTCATCCTTCTCGCCACTTATGAGTTCTCTGTTGAGAATCCATACACAATAACAGTTTAGCCTTATCATTGTTGTAACTTAAGGGACTGTATAAAGTGAAACAAACAGGATGAATATTTGAAGATTGGTGCTTGGATAAATGTAGAGTCGCAAAGGACTGCTCTCCTTAGAAAGTATTTCGCCCCTTATAAGCCTAAGGTTACCACGAAATCAATCCTAGGATAAAACTACACCGACCTTTGAATCTTAGGCTAGAAACAAAGAAAACTTTTTCTGTTTTGTAAGATTAGTAGATAGTAGAAATCTGAAAATTTTGTTGTGTTTAATTATGATGTGCTTCCTTCTATTTATAGAAAAGTTTTGCACCCCATGATATATCAGTCAAAAGCCATGTAGTGGATTTCAATGAACAAGAACATTCTGTTTCATGCGAAACAGAACAAGCGCGCAAAAGCGAAACAGAGCAAGTCATCAGAAATAGAGAATCAGTCGATCGACTGACAAACTACTCGATCGAGTAAAACCAAGAGCTCGATCGAGCAGGTCGAGTAAGAAAAGTACTCGATCGATCAAAATCAGAACTTGCAATCTTTGATTTAGTCGATCGACCAGAATTTCAGTCGATCGATTAAATCTCAGTTCATCGATTTGAGATTTTGTCTCAATGCGTCTTTGCATATTATTTCTTATATTCCGTACATCCCGTTAGCTCGATAATTGATTTATATACGAACGTGTACTCCACACTCCCAATCCATATTATAACGTTACGAGCTTCCGTATGATTTCTACACGATATCCAATTATACTTAAATGATTGATGACACTTAAATCACCAACATTCCTCCCCCATTTAAGTGTAATCCTTGATTCGTTTTTAAACACCTACTAACCATCAATTTGCGCATCAATGAAAATGTCACGAAGATTGAATTTCCACCTAGTAAAATGCACGATTCATATACTCTAGTAAAAAGGGTGTCTCTAAGGATTGAACCCTTGAACATATTGAATACATGAAGGCAAAATACACACAAACTATTTTAACAAATAAAGTTATATACTGATACTTATTACAAGCCTAGTATCCTAATCCTTTCATGAGCGTATAGAAGCCTTGAGTCCAAAAGCTTCCGAAGTCGGCTATACTTCACGTCTCACATAGGTGAATTCTTTTATCATGTACCTGCAAGTACACTTTTTCAAAGAACTCATTAAGAAGATAGCACTTCATCCATAACTTACAGCAGGTCCAAGTACATACCTTTGGGATAAACTTTGATGTACTTCAATCTCAAGTAAAGGGCCTTCCACATTGAATTCTACCTCTAACATTGTATTAGAGGGGAATTGGGTATCCCAATACCTAAGGTTTAATGGACTTTAAACCCATCCCTATTATCGATTTTTCCACTAAATGCCTTGCCAAGCTTTTAGTTAAATGATCTGCAAGATTTTGTTGTGATCTTACGAAGTCCACCGAAATTACTCCATGGGAAATTAATTCTCGTACAGCACTATGTCTTACACCGAGATGTCTCGATTTCCCATTATATATTTGACTATATGCTTTAGCCAATGTTGCCGCACTATCACAATGTATTGATATAGGTGCCATCGGTTTAGGCCATAGAGGAATTTCATACATTAAATTCTTAAGCCATTCTGCCTCTTTTCCAGCTGCTGCCAAGGCTACAAATTCAGATTCCATAGTGGATGTCGTAATACATGTTTGTTTCTTGGAAGCCCATGAAATGGCGCTTCCTCCAAGCAAAAAGACCCAACCACTAGTTGAAGAATGATCTTCAATATTGGTAATCCAACTTGCATCTGAATAACCTTCTAGTACCGAAGGATTCCCATTATAAGTTAATGCAAAGTCCTTTGTATTCTTAAGGTACTTTAAGACGCGCATTACCGCGCTCCAATGATGACTACTCGGATTGCTAGTGTATCTACTCAACCTTCCAACTGCATATGCAATATCTGGTCGAGTGCTAGTCATAGCATACATTAAGCACCCAATGATTTGAGAGTACTTTAACTGTGATACTGGCAATCCTGTATTAGGCATTAATTTAATATTTGCTTCCATTGGTGAATGAGCAATACTGCTATTCTCACAATTAAACTTTTTAAGTACTTTCTCAATGTAATGAGATTGTGACAAGGATATTCCAAGATTAGTTCTTCTAATCTTAATTCCTAATATTACATCCGCTATGCCTAAATCTTTCATAGCAAAACTCGATGAGAGAAATGTCTTTGTAAGATCGACTTGTCTTTGATCCGTACCAAAGATTAACATATCATCGACATATAAACAAATGATTACACCATTACCGGTTTTATCAAATTTGCTATATACACATTTGTCTGATTGATTAAGTTTATAACCATTAGACAAAATCACTTCATCAAACTTATGATGCCATTGCTTTGGTGCCTGTTTAAGTCCGTACAAGGACTTTACCAATTTGCAAACCTTATGCTCTTGTCCGGGCATAATGAAACCTTCCGGTTGTTTCATGTAGATTTCCTCTTCCAAGTCACCATGTAAAAACGCTGTTTTTACATCCATTTGGTGTATTACCAAATTATATATAGAAGCAATTGCTATTAGCAATCTTATGGTAGAAATTCTAGCAACCGGTGCATATGTATCAAAGAAGTCGATTCCTTCTTTTTGCCTAAAGCCTTGAATAACCAATCGAGCTTTAAATTTGTCGATAGTACCATCAACAAGTGTCTTTTTCTTAAAGATCCATTTACAGCCTAAAGGTTTACATCCCTTTGGCAAATCTGAAAGAACCCATGTATTGTTACCCATTATGGAATCCATTTCATCATTAATGGCTTCCTTCCAAAATGCAACATCTTGAGAAGCCATTGCTTCTTTAAATGTTCTAGGATCTTCGTCTATGTTATAACAATAAGCATATTGAAGTCCTAACTCGTTCCTTGACCCTTCTACTAAATAAGTTTGGAAATCGGATCCGAACTCTTTCGGTTTTCTTCCTCTCTTACTTTTCCGAGAACCTATACGAACAACTTTAGAAGAGTCGATCGATATAGAACTTTGGTCGATCGAATCATTTCTGTGATCGATCGAGTTATTTCCTTGGTCGATCGAGTGGATTCTCTGCTCGATCGAGTGGTTTCTCTGCTCGATCGAGTGACTCTGCATCTGGTCGATCGACTGGTTTCTTTGGTCGATCGACACATTGTTTAGTCGATCGACTTTTCCACATTGCTGCATTTCAACGTTGTTATTTGGCACTACGTCTTTAGGCCTCTTAATCGATGTAAATCGATCCTCATCAAAGATGGCATCTCTTGACTCAATTACGGAATGGATTGCAATCGCATGATTGGGTTCTATCACATAGAATCTATATGCTTTTGAATGACTTGCATAACCAATAAATATACAATCGATTCCTTTTTCTCCTAAAGTTTTCCTCTTAGGATCGGGTAGTCTTACAACAGCCCGACAACCCCAAACTCTAAGATAACTTAGGTTAGGCTTCTTTTTGTACCAAAGTTCATATGGAGTAATGTCATTCCGCTTGTTAGGCACTCTATTTAATAGGTAGCATGCGGTCAACATTGCTTCACCCCAAAAACCATCACTCAAACCCGAGTATGAAAGCATGGAATTCATCATCTCCTTTAGAGATCTATTCTTCCTTTCCGCTATGCCATTCAATTGTGGTGTGTAGGGAGGAGTAATTTCATGAATAATTCCACAATTTGCAAAGTACTTAGGATCAAAGTACTCACCACCTCGATCGGTTCGAAGTCTTTTAATCTTACAAGATTGTTGTAACTCAACTTCATTTTTATACATCGCAAATTTATCAAGTGCCTCATCTTTAGCATGCAGTAAAAATATATAACAGAAACGAGAATAATCATCAATGAAAGTTCCCATATATTTCTTATTCCCTAAAGATGGAGTAGAATGCAAATCACACAAATCACTATGTATTAAATTCAACATTGTAGATGTGCTTACAATATTTTTAAAAGGCTGTCTAGTGATTTTAGTAAGCATACAAGTATCGCATTTCCGAGTTTGTAAATCAAAAGACGGAATTAAATCATGTTTAGACATATGAAGTAATCTTTTATAGTGAACATGGCCAAGTCTAGCATGCCATAAAGAAGAAGAAGAAGAAGCAGTAGAAATCATATACACACAATCATCTATTTTATTAATATTCAACATAAACATTCCGTTACAATAATATCCGAAACCAATAAATATTCCTGACTTCGATAATACATATTTGTCCGATTCAATTACTTGCTTATAACCGGATTTATTTAATAAACCTCCCGATACTAAGTTTTTCCTTATATCGGGTACATATAATACTTTATACAATACTA
The DNA here is from genome assembly GCA_022085475.1 of Heliosperma pusillum. Taxonomy (NCBI): domain Eukaryota; kingdom Viridiplantae; phylum Streptophyta; class Magnoliopsida; order Caryophyllales; family Caryophyllaceae; genus Heliosperma; species Heliosperma pusillum. The sequence goes on along the minus strand of JAIUZE010029643.1, from coordinate 1,750 downwards.
TAGATTTTCCGGAACTAAATACTAAAGTAATATTTCCACAGCCTTGTATTTTTGCGGTTGATTCGTTGCCCATGTGAAGAATGGATCCGTCTTTTACCGGTACATAATCTTTGAACCAAGAACGGTTTTTGCAAACATGTCTTGTTGCCCCCGAATCAATCCACCAAATGATTTCATCATCCTGTACATAATTTGCTTCATCAAAATATGTAACATAATTCTTATTGGAATTATTATTAATACAAGTCAGTATATTACCTTTACTAGTAGAAGCACCTTGGTCCTTGGACCCTTTTCCGGTGCCTTTTCCCGCTAGTTTCTTCTTCCTCACTCGGCAATCCGCCTTGAAGTGACCAACCTTTCCACATATCCAACATGCACTTTTTGGCTTTTTGTTTGGGTCGTCATTAGTTCCATCATAAGGACGTTTCTTGCCTTTGCCTTTCCATTTAGAACTTTCCCCTTGTTCCACCATATTAATGGAGGAATCATTTCGATTAACCTTTTCAGTCGGTTTATCATTTTCCTCAGCCCTAAGGCCTTCCTCGACTTGGAAACTCCTTCCAAGTTGAGCCAAAGTCATTGTTTCCTTTTTATGTTTTAGTTCATGTTTAAAATTTTTCCAAGAAGGAGGCAATTTCTCAATTATGCTAGATACTGACATGTTCTCATTCATAGGCATATCATATTGAGAAAAGCGATTAATAATATGAACTAACTCATTGAATTGTTCCGACACAGGTCGAGAATCAGTCATCTTAAAATTCATAAAACGACTTACCAAAAACTTGCTGCTTGTGGCATCTTCATCCATATACCTCTTCTCTAATTGATCCCATAGTAAAGTAGAAGATTCAACATGTTGATACATATCAAACAAAGTATTTGACATACCATTTAATATATGTCCACGACATATATAATCATCATTCTCCCACTTTGCCTTCCTACGGAGGGCATCAATAGCCTGATCATCTTCCGGTTCCGGAGGACATGGAGTAGTAATCACATAGGCAACTTTCAAGTGAGAAAGTTTGAAGTGCATTTTCTTCTGCCATCTTCGAAAATCAATTCCTTCAAATTTTTCCAGTATCTCAAACTTACTTTTTCCTTTCACATCATCCATGATAGAGTCACAATATAATATAAATACTTTCTAAGAATGTTGTAACTTAAGGGACTGTATAAAGTGAAACAAACAGGATGAATATTTGAAGATTGGTGCTTGGATAAATGTTGTGACACCCTCAAATTTGCGGAAAGAAAAAAAATTATTTAAATACATAAACGAAATATAATGATACATAACGAAGGTGTCATAACATAAAAAAGGTCATTACAAAACGGAAATACTATTATACAAAAGAAATCTACAAGACGGGAGACATATCTCCCGTATAAATACGGAAATAAAGTGTGTACAATAATATACAAACTATGAACCGAATATAGGTCCAAGGTAAATACTTCGCTCGCTAGCTCGTCCATGTACCCCAAATATGCCACACCACCTGTTCGACCGCATTAAATATAAACACGGAAGCCACAGTCAGTGGGGAGTAACTCCGAGTTCTCCCAGCCACGAAATGTCGAGTTTAATGAAACATGAAAAACATAAAAGCAATATATATAGCAAATACAAAACCTTAACCTATATGATGCTTTTCATGTTATGAAACATTTAACTAACATATAGGACCGAGCATATAAGCTATCATGTGAATTCGGTAATAAAATATACTCGAGGTAG
>JAIUZE010029642.1:9181-21556 GCA_022085475.1 Heliosperma pusillum | reverse complement strand
ATGATGGCTTATTGCTGGGGAGATCTCGACACAGAGGACGACGAGTCAGAGGAAGAGGAAGTCGCCAACTTGTGTCTAAGCAACGTCAGTCTTGACCTAATTTCCGACAGTGACAATGAAAGCGAATCCGAGATGTGTCTTGTTGGCAACTCAGATTCAGAACAAGATTCAGAAGATGACGAAGAAGTTAGTCATCTTGAACTTAAAAAGCAAGTTAAGAATTTGTCTAAGAAGTCTTTAATTAAGTATTTTGAAGAAGCCTTAGATCATTGTCATGAGCAGAGTCTTGAATAAAAAGATGTTAAAGAACATATTCTTGACATTGCTGAGGAAAACCAACTTCTTAAGGCCAAAGCTAAAAAGCTCAAGTCTAAAGTTATGGCAACTTCAGCTATAACTTCAGACAAGACAAATGTTGAGAAAGAAGCTCTTGAGTCTAAAGTTATAGCTAATGAAGCTATAATCTCGGAGTTGAAGCTCAACATTAAGCATCTTCAAGCCAAAGTTATAGATAATGAAGCTATAACTTTAGAATTGAAGAAAGTCAATGAGCTTTTACAATTTGAAGCTAAGGCAACGGAAGTTGTTATTCTTGATCACGAGAAAGTAAACTCTTTTCTTTCTGAGCAATTGAGAGATTTGAAGGCTGAATTCTCCCAAGCCAAAAGTCAACACAATGAGGAGAAACTTATCTTGAACAAACGTTTCAATGATTTTCGTGAAAACTTTAAAAAGAACAATCCCTCCAAAGACTCGAATGTAGATCATTCATCGTGTGAAAAAGAAATTCAGTCTTTGAAGGAATTGCTCCTACATGCACGAAAAGTTCATGATAAGTGGGAAGGAAGTCAGAAGGTCTTAGACTTCTTTATCGAACAGTCTAACAATAACATGAAGATGGGTTTAGGTCATGAATGCTATAGTCGTAGAGACCATGATAAGTGCAAATCCACTCCTTCTGACTGTTGTGACAACCCTCGCGAATGCGGAAAGATAAAACATACAAGCATGTGAATTATATAGCGGAAATATGAAGTTTTAAAAACTTTTATACATGCAAGGAAAGAATACTAGGAGTGTCATATATTACAAACTAGAGTACGAATTATACCACACCAAGAGACGAAGTCTCTCCAAAAGGTTAACAAGTAAAAGTGATCTTACATAATAGATGGGGTATTTTCGAAGTAGATGGGGTATTTTCGAAATAGATGGGGTATTTTCTAATCGAGTTATCAACTACTAAACAAACGCTAGAGGTGTTTCATCCAGGGACAACGCCTGCTAGCTCACACCCGAACCCAAAATATCAAGCAAAAAGCCATCCATGCAAGCACCTGTTCATTCATGAAAAACATGAACGCCACAATCAGTGGGGAGTAACTCCGGGTTCTCCCAGCCATATCACATTAAACGTACATATAAGGGAATACAAAAGTAAAATCATGCATATATAGATATACATGTGAGATACGATAAGAATAGATAGGCAATTGGATAAATAATGATAAGATCATGTGGAAATCAAATCCGAACCCATCATATTATTCAAAGACTCGGGGAAGACACTCTTAGGCAATCCGAATACGCCTCACGAGGGCTTGCATCTCACGTTAGCGTATAAATTGATAAGATTGAGACTCGACAGACAAACCAAGTCAAGTCATGCGATGATCACGATAAATACAACATATTATCATCCATTCACGAACCAAGACATTGACGGTGTCCAATCATGCAATGACCATGAACAATATCATGAAATCACGCATTCAAAAACGACACAAGACGACAACTCTCACGGTAAATGAAACGCACTAGCATCGTGTACATGGCAAGTATGATTAAGAGGCATCCACGGGATAAAACATTTCCCTGAAAGCATACACGATAAAACATTTCGCGTATGTAGACTAATTTCCTCCTGGTAGCACGACGATAATAAATATCCGGTCCTAGTCTAAACCTGGCCAGGATCTCGGAATAAACGTGTTCCGATTCGACATGCGATAAAACGTTTCGCATCCAATACTCGGGCTTATAATAATAAATGCCGAGTACCCCAAATTCGGTAGATCAATTCACGAAAGAGGCGGAAAAGAGCTCAAGCCTCATAACAAGCGGTACGCTACATGCAAATAACACCACCTCGCAAGTATACAACATTTGACGGCCGGGTCGATCAACGCATAACGTTCAACTCCCAACAACATCGTCATATGCCCACTACACATGCATTTAAGCAGTAGGATACCTCTCCGTTCCGACATTCCAGCCTTACGAACGGAAAGGTAGCCAAGGGAATGAGAATACAAAGCACAAGACAAAATAGTGCTCAAACCGACTCATTTGTAAAAACCGACTCAAAGTGGGAACATATCGAAAACCGTCACAAAACATGTGATACAAGCGAATAAGGTATCATATATCCAAAACATGAATATTATAAGTCACTACGTAAAATTATACGGTAAACGGATCATGCGAACTATTATAAATTACGAGTTTTATAAGTTAAAGAAAAACAACACAGCCGTGTTCCAGGCCGGGCAGGGGACCACTGGCCGGTGGGCCGGCTCAGAACACAGGGCAAAACCCAAAAACATAGAAAAGAGGTCTGGGCCGGTCGGTAGACCGGCGGCCGGTCGACCGGCTCAGAGCACCATACCAAAAATCCAACTTCACTCACTGATGTGTTCCAGGCCGGTGGATGGACCGGTGGCCGGTGGGCCGGCCTGGAGCACCTCATCATACAAAAACCAAGTTTCCCAAAAAGTTACTGATGTGTTCCCAGCCGGTGGTCAGACCGGCGGCCGGTCGACCGTCTGGGAGCACCTCTTCACCCGTGAGCTTTGCTCACTTAACCAAATCAATCCAAAACTTATATATACTTCTAATAATCATCAACAATCAATATATATCATCAATATTCATCATATAACATCATTTACTAAACATAGCATGGATCCTAATCTTTCTAATCGTAATCTAATACGATTTTCTAGCATATAACATGTAAAACACGTAAGTGATACCGAGTAACCCTTCACCGTTACCTTTATGCGTCTCTACTAGTCGTCAAGCTCCTCTCATATAAGGAAATAGTCTTTGTCGGGATCTTGGAGGTCACCACCTACAAATAGATCGTAAAAAGATGAATAAAGTTCATCTTGAGAAAGACGGAAAGCTTGAAAAGCGAGAAAGACGATGATTTTAATATCAATACGGATAGAGGAAGGTACGGGAGGAAGAATAAGCTAAACTTACGTAAATTCTATCAAGTAACGAAGAAGATACGCGAATTCCAAAATCGAATTCAAAGAGGGAAAGTTGATTTCTTAGAGAGGAAGAAAAGTGTGTTTGATTTTATGATGAATGAAATATTAGGTTAAGGAAAGGAGTAGTGTGAGTTATGAAGGAAAAAGTCAAAGACGGTTTCCTTAGTCAAGAAAGTCAAACCCGACTCAAAAGTGAAGAAAATTCAAACTCGCCTTAAGACGGAATTTTCATGAGATCTCGCAGAAATTGCAAATACGAACTCGGAAATTCTAAATTCGACTCGAAACTTAAAATTATAAATTAAATCTTAAAATTACTGAAAAGCTTTCGTAAAATATTTCTACTAGAAAAATAGGGTACATTTCCGGGTGTTACAATTTACGTGTTTTATGTATTTTCTATGTTAGAAATCGTTTTTAGAATAAAATTAGTAATCTTAGGAATTGTGTTATTCATGATGGTTGTTGTTAATTGATAATTGATATGAGAATTGATGATTTGTAATGAGAGATGATGTTGTGTTATTCCTAAGTGAAATTGTGAAATTAGTGTTTTTGTGCCCGAGACAGGACGCTGGCAGCGTCAATTGACGCTGGCAGCGTTTCTTGCTGCCAGTTTCCCAAGTCGATTGCAGTTTTCCTGCACTGACCCCTTTTCGTAAAATGATCATATCTCCTTCGTTACTTGCTTGTTTTGGGCTTGTGACCCACCGTTGGAACCTTAAGAGGATAAGATATCACTTCTATTTGGAATTTATGCATTTGCATGTCTAGAACTCTAGTTATCACCGTTTGAAGTGGACCCTTGTTTTAGTTCGTTTCCAAACAACGTTGTTTTGGAGAGGGGATCTATGTTTCTTATTTATTGTGCTTCATAAACTTTTTCTAATGCTTATGTATCACGTATTGACTCATTTTTATCAGAGTTAAATTTATATAATTCCCTATTCTCATGTTTTGTGACAGTTTTTGGTATGTCCCACTTTGAGTCGGTTTTTACACATGTTACGGTTTGAGCACTAATTTCCTATGTGCTTTGTACTCTCATTCCCTTGGCTACCTCCACGTTTGTAAGGCTGGAATGTCGGAACGGGGAGTGTATCCTTACTGGTTAATTGCATGTGTTAGTGGGCATATGACGACGTTGTTGGGAGGCGAACGCTTTGCGTTGATCGACTCGGTCGTCAAATGTTGTATACTTGCGAGGTGGTGTCATTTGCATGTAGCGTACCGCTTGTTTTGATGCTTGTGCTCTTTTCCGCCACTTTCGTGAATGATCGACCGAATTTGGGGTACTCGGCTTCTATGATTGACCGAGTCTTGGATGCTAAATGTCATCGCTTGTCGAATCAGAAAATGGTTATTCCGAGAGTCTGGCCAGGTTTAGACTAGGACCGGGTATTTATATCGTCGTCCTACCAGGAGAAAATTAGTCTACATATACGAAATGACATCGTGTATGCGTTCATGGAAATGTCTTATCTCGTGGATGCCTTTTAATCATACTTGCCGTGTACACGATGCTAGTGCAGGGCATTTACCGTGAGAGATATCGTCAATGTATTGGTGTGTTTGGGTGGATGATTACATGATTGATTATTCGTGATCATTGGATGATTTGGCATGGTTTCTTTGTCGAGTCTCAATCTTATCAAACTTATACCGCTAACGGTGAGATGCAAGCCCTAGTGAGCGTATTTGGTTGCCTAAGAGTGTCTTCCCCGAGTCTTTATATAGAATGATGGTTACGGATTGGTACTTCATAAACTCTTATCATTATATATTGAATTGCCTATCTATCCTTATCGTATTTCACATCTATATCTATATTTGCATACTTCTACTTTTGTATTTCCTTTTATGTACGTTTAATGTGATATGGCTGGGAGAACCCAAAGTTACTTCCCACTGATTGTGGCGTTCATGTTTTTCATGGATGAACAGGTTGCTTGATTGGATGGCTTTTTACTTGTGGTATTTTGGGTTCGGGTGTAAGCTAGCGGGCGTTGTCCCTGGATGAAACACCTCTAGACGTTGTTTAGCTAGTTGTTAATTACTTTGTTGTTGGATAAAATTTTGAGAGACTACATCTCTTGTTGTAGTATATTTCATACTTTGGTTTGTAATTATTGACACTCCTCGTACTTTTCTATATGCATGTAAAACGTTTTAAAAACATCGTATTTTCCGCTATTTAAATCACATGCTTGTTATGTTTTATTTTCCGCATTCACGAGGGTTGTCACAGTTTTCATTGAAATTCCATGTGTGAACAATGAGTCTTTCTTCATTACACTATGTTTTCAATGTAACTCCTTCTGTGAACAATGAGTCTGCCTTTCTTCATTACCAATTGTTTGTATTGTAATTTCTTGTGTGAAAACGAGTCTTTGCTTATTACCCAGTGTTTTCATTGTAACTACTTGTGTGAACAATGAGTCTTCCTTCATTACCCATTGTTTTCATTGTAACTCCTTCTGTGAACAATGAGTCTTCCTTCCTTCATTACCCATTGTTTGCAATTTCACTCCTTGTATGAACAATAAGTCTTCCTTCATTTCTTATTGTTTGCATTGTGACTTCTTATGTGAACGATGAGTCTTCCTTAATTACCCAATGTTTGCATTATAAATTCTGTTGTTAACAATGAGTCTATCATCATTACCCACTGTTTACATTGTAACTCTTTGTGTTAAAAATGAATCTCCCTTCCTTACCCATTGTTTGCATTGTAACTCATTGTGTGAATAATGAGTCGTCCTTCCTTAATTACTCATTGTTTGCAATATAACTCCTTTTGTGAACAATGACTCATCCTTCATTACCTATTGTCTTCATTGTAACTCTCTGTGTGAACAACGAGTCTTCCATCTTTCATAAGCCATTGTTTACATTGTAATTCCTTGTGTAAACATTGAGTCCTTCTTTATGACCCTTTGTTTTCATTGTAACTCCTTGTTTGAACAATGAGTCTTCTTTTTTTCATTACCCATTGTTTGCATTGTAACTTCTTGTGTGAACAATAAGTCTTCATTTATTACCCATTATTTGCTCCAATGTTTTGCATTACAACTCCCTGTGTGAACAATGAGTCTTCCTTCCTTCATTACCCATTGATTGTAATGTAACTCCTTGTATGAACAATAAGTCATCCTTCATTACCCATTGTTATTATTGCAACTCCTTGTGTGAACATTGATTCTTCCTTCATTACCCATTGTTTGCATTGTAACTTCTTACGTGAACATTGAGTGTTCCTTTATTACCCAATGTATGCATCGTAACTTCGTGCATGTACAATAAGTCTTCCATCATTACCCATTGTGTGCATTGGAACTCCGTGTGCGAATAATGAGTCTTCCTTCCTTCATTACCCATTGTTTGCAATGTAACTCCTTGTGTGAACTATGAGTCATCCATCATTCACCATTGTTTGAATTGTAACTCCTTGTATGAACATCGAGTCTTCCTTCATTACCCATTGTTTTCAATGTAACTCCTTGTGTGAACAATAAGTCTTTCTTCATTACCCATTGTTTGCGTTGTAACTTCTTGTGAGAAAAATGAGTTTTCCATTCTTCATTACCCATTGTTTGCATTATAAGTTCTTGTGTGAACAATAAGTATTCCTTTATTACCCACTGTTTTCATTGTAACTCCATTAGTGAAAAATGAGTCTTCCCTCATTACCAATTGTTTGCAGTGTAACTCCTTGTGAGAACAGTAAGTCTTCCTTTCGTCATTACCCATTGTTTGCGTGGTAACTTCTTATGTGAGCAATGTACTTTTCTGCGTTACCTATTATTTGCATTGTAACTTCTTGTGTGAACAATTAGTCTTCCTTATTAACCCATTGTTTGCATTCTAACTTATTACCCATTGTTTGCATTCTAACTCATTACCCATTGTTACCTATTATTTGCATTGTAATTTCATTACCCATTGTTTCCATTGTATTTCCTTGTGTGAAAAATGAGTCTTCCTTTCTTTATTACCCATTGTTTGCATGGTAACTTCTTCTGTGAACAATGGGTTTTCCTTCATTACCCATTGTTTTCATTGTAACTCCTAGAGTGAACGATAGTTCTTCCTTCATTACCAATTGTTTGTATTGTAACTTGTTTGAACAATGAGTCTTCGTTTCTTCATTACCCATTGTTTGCATTGTAACTCTTTGTGTTATCAATAAGCCTTCCTTTTGTCATGACACATTGTTTGACTTGTAACTCTTTCTGTAACAATAAGTCTTCCCTCTTTCATTACCCATTATTTGCATAGTAATTCCTTGTGTGAATAATGATTCTTTCTTCATTACCCTTTGTTTTCATAGTAACTGCTTGTTTGAAAAATGAGTCTTCCTTTCTTCATTACCCATTGTTTGTATTGTAACTTCTAGTGTGAAAATGAGTCTTCATTTATTACCCATAGTTTTCATTATAACTACTTTTGTGAACAATGAGTCTTCTTTCATTACCCATTGTTTCCATTGTATCTCTTTATGTAAACAATGAGTCTTTATTCCTTCATTACCCATTGTTTGCAATGTAATTCCTTGTGTGAACAATGAGTCTTCCTTCCTTCATTACCCATTGTTTGCAATGTAACTTAGCTTCTTGTATGAACAATGAGTCTTCCTTCATTACCCATTGTTTTCATTGAAACTCCTTGTGTGAACAATGAGTCTTTTTTCATTACACTTTGTTTTCAATGTAACTCCTTCTGTGAACAATATAATGAGTCTTCCTTTCTTCATTACCCATTGTTTGCACTGTAATTTCTTGTGTGAAAACGAGTCTTTGCTTATTACCCATTGTTTTCATTGTAACTACTTGTGTGAACAATGAGTCTTCCTTCATTACCCATTGTTTTCATTGTAACTCCTTATGTGAACAATGAGTCTTCCTTCCTTCATTACCCATTGTTAGCAATTTCACTTCTTGTATGAACAATAAGTCTTCCTTCATTTCCCATTGTTTGCATTGTGACTTCTTATGTGAACGATGAGTCTTCCTTAAATACCCAATGTTTGCATTATAATTTCTTTTGATAACAATGAGTCTATCATCATTACCCACTGTTTGCATTGTAATTCTTTGTGTGAAAAATGAATCTTCCTTCATTACCCATTGTTTGCATTGTAACTCATTGTGTGAATAATGAGTCGTCCTTTCTTAATTACTCATTGTTTGCAATATAACTCTTTTAGTGAACAATGACTCATCCTTCATTTCCTATTGTCTTTATTGTAACTCTCTGTGTAAACAACGAGTCTTCCATCTTTCATAAGCCATTGGTTGCATTGTAATTCCTTGTGTAAACATTGAGTCCTTCTTTATGACCCTTTGTTTTCATTGTAACTCCTTGTTTGAACAATGAGACTTCTTTTTTTCATTACCCATTGTTTGCATTGTAACTTCTTGTGTGAACAATGAGTCTTCATTTATTACCCATTATTTGCTCCTATGTTTTGCATTGCAACTCCCTGTGTGAACAATGAGTCTTTCTTCCTTCATTACCCATTGATTGTAATGTAACTTCTTGTATGAACAATAAGTCTTCCTTCATTACCCATTGTTTTTCTTGTAACTCCTTGTGTGAACATTGAGTCTTCCTTCATTACCCATTGTTTGCATTATAACTTCTTACGTGAACAATGAGTGTTCCTTTATTACCCAATGTATGCATCGTAACTTCGTGTATGTACAATAAGTCTTCCATCATTACCCATTGTTTGCATTGGAACTCCGTGTGCGAACAATGAGTCTTCCTTCCTTCATTACCCATTGTTTGCAATGTTACTCCTTGTGTGAAATATGAGTCTTCCATCATTAACCATTGTTTGCATTGTAACTCCTTGTGTGAACATCGAGTTTTCCTTCACCGATAGTCCTATTATCCTTTGCCATATTAGTTGGGTAAAAGACATTCAATGGAGATGGTATCCTAGGTGGTGACTCAAACACTTCTTCCGGTTGTTCTTGAAAAATTTTATTTTCCACTTTCTCTTCACTAGGTTCCCTCCAAAAATGTCTCCTATAAAGGTGATTTGAAAATAACCAATTTGATATGCTACTTGAAGATGTATCAATGTCTTGGTCACCAATTCCTTCTTGTGACCTAGGCATAAATTCTAAAACAACTCAACAGCACAAATTAGTAACTTCAACACAAAGTAACTAATAAGCTAAAAAATTTGAAAAACAATCTAAACAAGTTATGACACTAACAAGAGTTTCAATTTAATTTATAGCTAAATTGCCTTCCCTGGCAAAGGCGCCAAATTTGACGAGGCTAATCCGCGTGTCGTTAAATCCGATAATTAGGTACGATCAAATAACAATTTATATCTCCTAAAAAAACATAAACTATCTTAAATAAGGTAGTAAATGGTAAGAAAAAGGTCGAACCCAAAAAAAAGCCGGGATTAACTAAATTAAGTAAACCTAAACTCTTGCTAAAAACCAATTAACAAAACTAATTACTAACTAATTACTCTAATCACAAATTAATACACTAATCGCTAATAATCACAAACAATGATATTCACAATGAGAAAACATGTATATTAACATATAAGAAGAAATTTGGTTAAAAAGATGACTCACATTGAAACATGAAATTCTAGGCTAGACAGTAGAACAAACACCTTCTATGCAAGAAATCAAATATGAGAAAAGTACTTAGTGCAATTATCCTAAGTAACACAACAATTAGCAAAGTAAAGACTCTTCCTTTCCTCTCTTCTCTAGTTATCTAATACAAGTTTCTAAGAATTTAGTCAGCATGGATTAAATCAACCAAGAATGACCCTTTACAACCCAATTTACACCCATTAAAACATGAGCCCAAATCAAAGATGCAAGCTTTAAGAACAAAACCAAAGAAACAAGCTAGAATCATCTAATAAAACATTAAACCATGTTTTAATCACACAATATACCAAATTCCACCCAAAAGATTCTAACTTCAAACCAAAGTTGCAATCTTTCAAGGTTGCTTCAACAATATCAAGACAAATTAACCAAATTTATCAAGACAAAGCACTAATTAAACAACCAATTGCTAAGATGGTTAGTCTCAACAATAATTCATTCAACAATGAAAAATAAACATGAGAAAATAATATTAACTAAAGAGGAAGAGATTCAAAGAGTCTTACAATACTAAAGGTGTGAACTTGTTCAAATTACACCAAGTATTTGAAGGATTAGCCTTCCATTATTAATAAATTACAACCCGAAGAATAATAAGTTCAACTAAAAGAGACCCAAAAGACGAAGAACAAAGTATGAGATTCAATTATGATATGAGAGTATGTGTTGTGTTCTTCCCCCCTCTCTCTTCTTTTGTTGCTTTTATATACCCTTGCCTCTCGGAAACCTAGGGTGTAACACCTGTGTCGAATTTAGAATTTCCGAGTTCGTATTTGGATTTTACACGAGATTTCAAGTGAATCACGTCTTAAGGCGTCTTTACTTTTCTTGACTTTTTCCACTCACTCTCTATTTATACTAACCCTAACCTAATTCTTCCTCACCACTCAACTCCTTCTTCCTCACTAAGAAAACCCCAAAAGCTTAGTTTCCATTTTGATCCGTCTTAGAATCGTCATAACTCTTTCATTTCTCGCTCAAATTCACGTAAGTTCGTCTTATTCTTCCCCTCTCATCTTCCTCTATCCGTATTGGTAATAAAATTACCGTCTTTCTCGCTTTTCAATTTATCCGTCTTTCTCAAAGGTGAATTATATTCATCTTTTTATCTTTGTAAACTTGTAGTGAGACTATTAGGAAGACTTAGAAATCGTTTGAAGACGCGTAAAGGTAACGGTGAAGGGTTACTCGATATCATTTACGTGTTTTCATGTGTTTTCTATGTTAGAAATCGTATTTAGAATATGGTTAGTAATCTTAGGAATTGTATTGTTGATGATGGTTGTTGTTAGTTGATAATTGATATGAGAATTGATGATTTGTGATGATATATGATATTTGTGTTACGCCTTTGTGAAATTGTGAAACTTGTGCGATCCGTGCCTGCCAAACCAGAATGCTGGCAGCGTTCCCTGGACGCTGGCAGCGAGTAAGTCGACTGCAGTTTTTCTGCACTGACCCCGTTTCGTAAAATGATCATATCTCCTTCGATACTTGCTTGTTTTGGGCTTGTGACATCACGTTGGAACCTTAAGAGGATAAGCTATCACCTAAACTTGGAATTTCTGCATTTGGATGTCTAGAACTTTAGTTATGACCGTTTGAAGGGGACCCATGTATTAGTTGGGTTCCAAACAACGTTGTTTTGGAGAGGGGATCTATGTTTCTTATTTATGATGCTTCATAAACTTGTTCTAATGCTTATGTATCATGTATTGACTCTTTTTTATCATAGTTAAATTTATGTAATTCCCTATTCTCATGTTTTGTGACGGTTTTAGTATGTCCCACTTTGAGTCGGGTTTTACAAATGTTACGGTTTGAGCACTATTTTGTTATGTGCTTTGTACTCTCATTCCCTTGGCTACCTCCACGTTCGTAAGGCTGGAATGTCGGAACGGGGATGTATCCTACTGCTTAATTGCATGTGTTAGTGGGCATACGACGACATTGTTGGGAGGCGAACGCTTTGCGTTGATCGACCCGGCCGTCAAATGTTGTGTACTTGCGAGGTGGGGTTATTTGCATGTAGCGTACCGCTTCTTATGAGGCTTGAGCTCTTTTCCGCCTCTTTCGTGAATTATATCGACCGAATTTGGGGTACTCGGCGTCAATGATTGACCGAGTCTTGGATGCGAAATGTCATCGCATGTCGAACCGGAAAATGCGATTTCGGGATTCTGGGCAGATTTAGACTAGGACCGTATTATTATCGTCGTCTTACCAGGAGGAAATTAGTCCACATATACGAAATGAATTGAATCGTGTATGCGTTCAGGGAATGCTTATCTCGTGGATGCCTTTTAATCATACTTGGCATGTACACGGTGCTAGTGCGTTTCATTTACCGTGAGAGATGTCGTCATTGTGTCGGTGTGTTTGGATGGATGATTACATGAATGATTATATGATTGATCATTGAATGACTTGCCATGGTTTGTTTG
>JAIUZE010029641.1:0-13601 GCA_022085475.1 Heliosperma pusillum | reverse complement strand
TTCATTTACTTGTTTCCTTTCCTTAATGTTGATCTATGATGTAATATGATTGAGAGGGACATTTGAGTTACTTTTCACTAACTGTAACATTTATTTTTTTATGAATGAACATGTAAAGAAGTCAGTTATTGTTGGGGGTTGACATGAGTAAGCTAGCTATCGGTCGTTGAATAGTCGACGATTCCCTTATCAGTTTACCTTTGACTCACTATTATGTAATTTGGTTTAAAGGGATTACATCTCCTTTGTACTTTACTCTTATATGTTTTTTTTCTACTTTAAATTTCATTTCGTAGTATAAATTTCTAAACTTGCATTCACCTTGTTTTTTATATTAGTGACCCCATGATTTGTTTTTATTTAAAAAGTTAAAAAATCTCGTATTTTGCGGTGCTTGTCCTTGTTTATCTTTTGATACAGTCTTGGGGGTTCACATTTGGTTTTAGTTTTCTGAATACAACATGTGATTAATATGTGATTAGATAAAATTTTAGCAGTAGATAGATTGCAAGACTAGTGTTATAGTGGGTAACATTACTTCTTTTGTCAGGGCTGATTTAATATCTTGTGACATTCTTATTAAATGGGATGCAATTTTACTATTTTTTTTTCGAGAAATAATGAAGCCATTGAATCTATGGGGTCTATAGTCATGGTCTCCTAAAAAAATATCCTTCAACAATATGGTTTTGAAATGAACCCCTATTTTCATAATAAATGATGGACAAAAAACAAGCAAAATATATTATTAGACAATGAATTAAAGCACCTGGACGTGAATGCTAGGAGAGTTGCAAGGACCAGTGAATGTAGTTGGAGTAAGTAGGAATGTGTTTGGTGCTGGAATTGTGAGAGTAGGAATTCCATTTGTGACAGTAGCTCCACATAAGACTTTCCACGCTTTCATAAATGCCTTCAAAACCATATGCACCCATCATTTATTAAGCTAATTCTATTACTAATTCATAAAGATGTAGGTTAGAATGAGTTATACTTGAGTATCATCATGTTTTCCGTCTCCAATAGCTCCATAAGAAATCACGTTTAAGTTTGATGGTCCATCAATAGAAGGATGTAGAGCTCCATAGCTTAAATCAAGGGAGATATGCAGTATATACACTAGTACTATTACCAAGTAGCGGTCCTATAAAAAACAAGAGTATTCGTAATAATTATTCCACTGTACATACTACTAAATAATTAAAATCGATTAATAGAATTATTAATCTCCTTATACACTTTAAAAATAAATCTTTACTCTTAGTACTACGTATTGAACAAGAGTGAACCTCTTTATACAGAAATCACTCTTGATTATCACGTATACTTAAAAATAGCTGCTACGAAGACACTCGTCATCCAAAAAAATTGTTGTTACAATAAAGAATTTACACTTGATTTATGACCAATATACGGAGTACCATTTATGAAAACAATACCTTATCTCTTTCATTTTAATCTTCTTAATTTTTGAATTTTTGTCTTATATTTTCAAAAGTAAAGAGATTATATTGCAGGACGGAGGAAGAATAAAGTAGATGGGGCTAATCAAACCAAAAGACTTATTAAATTGCGTAAAAGTAAATTAAGCATTCATAAAATATAACATTATATTTAAGACAACTCTCACCATTTAATCCAGAGAATTATGACCACACACAAAAAGTAATTATTTCTTAAGATCTCTCAAATATATATCTAATATTTTCAATCTGTAGTTTAACTTTTCAACCTACATATTTATAGTTGTGACTTAAAAAGTCCCCCTATAATTTTTTTTAATTAATTTTGGAAGAATATATGCAACAAATCTTGGATTTATATTTTTTTCCATAGATTATCAATCTTAGTTCTATAAAATAAATAAAATCTACCCAAAAACACATAATCTACTCTTTAGTCAGATTTGCCGCATTTAAATTTTACAGAATGATACTCAAATCTAACAGCAGTATATACAACTATAAGAACGCCACGTGTCATCCACCTTATTATTGTTGTTGTTGTTGTTTTTATTTTATTTTATTTTATTAAAAAGAATATAAAACAGCAATTGTTATATTTGTTAGTGTTTTAGCTGAGGTTGTTTAAGATATCACAATTAAATTGGTATTTATATAACTCTATTAGAAATTTAATCATAAAATCAACTATTGGTAATGTTTCATATTAAGAGTTGAAAAAGTGAAATTTCAATAGTTTTAACTCGAATAAGACTATATGTTTTGCTGAAACTATTTTGTCAACATTAATTTTAAAAATAATAATATTATATTTCTGCATCCACTAAAAGTATAAAGGATTAACTGATGACCTTGTTAGTACAATCAGATATAATAAATGGATATAATCATAATTAATCAGTAGTTAAGTGAGTTTTATTCAAAAGAAATGATGGCGCTCCCTTTGTATCTCCATATATGCTACTCTCATTTTTTGAAACACTCCCTTCTTTCTTCAATATCTCTTAAAATATAAGTTCAAATATCGTGAAATGTATACTCATAAGAAAGCTCTTTTCATAAGAAATTTAATGGTATAATTTAGATAATTTTTAGATTATTATGTTTTTTGTAAAAATTAATGTCAAATGGTCACCTTCAAAAAAAACAAAACTTCATATATACTAAAACGGAGGGATTACATCATAGTAAATAGTAGATTTATTTTAGGCAAATAAAATCTTAGTGAGAACTATAAGAGTTTGTACTAATATATATTGTAGGATTACTATTATCAAGGATATTATATATTTATATATGGTATAAAAATAAAAAGGGATGATAATGGAATAAATTAATGAATGTTTGGGCGTCTTATTAGTATGTGAATATTTAGGTGGGAAATTTAAGCGGGAATGTTTTTAGAAGTGTTATTCTTTTAGTAAATAGGGGATTTCGTATTGGACAAATCCCTATATATCAATTTCATTACTGCTTAACCACACATTTCAAAAATAAACTCCTCTACGCTCACCATCCTCCTAGTACCCCCCCTCCCCCGCCCTTGTTTGTTGGACGACTTCCCCTCGTCTCTCCCAAGACCCCTCTTGACATGCACTTCACTCCTATAAGCATTCGTCTTTGCAACTCTCGTCCCCTTCCATGCCAACTTCAACCCCCTATTAAACCATCCTATCTTGATGCCTTCAAATCATCTACTCTCAACTTCTCCTCCCCTCAAAGCCCTCCCATCCCATCGACATTCCTTCTCCTGACGTCCACATTGAGCTTCCTAGTAATATTCTCTGCTCACTTCATTCTAAATGGTCTAAAACTATAATCAGCTTGTCTTAAAATCTCTTGAATAACATATCTACCCTTTGGAAACTAAAGGCAAAGCTAAACTTATTGGGTTTGGGAAAGGCTTCTACATACTCCTGTAAATTAGACAAGCATGAGGATCAACTTTGCGCTCAAAATAACGGCCCTTGGTCATTCATCCAAAGGAATTACCTCCATGTCCAAGATTAGATTCCCGAGTTCAGATTCTCCAGGAACAAGTTAGAGTCATTCCGACTTGAATTATCATACCTGAACCCCCTACGGAGTTTCATAGGATTGACATTTTTAAAGTTATAGGTGATAAGCTACGAGGATTCATAAAAGCCGATCTTAATGGATTTTATAACAACTTAGCTAGGTATGCCCGCATCTCAATTCTTTCCGACCAGACTAAGCCTACTACTCGTATTTTCTCGTACTATCTGGCTAAGATCCTTTTGTCAGGAAATCCATCTCGATGATAAATTGAGTCTCTGTTCCCTCTGTAAAATGACGTTCAATGGCAATTGTTCTGTCAATAAGAAAGGTGAAGCTATCCCAACTCAACTTTCTTCTATGAAGGTCCCAATGTTTACTTGCGTTGATAACGAGAAGGATAATACAAAAGTTAAGGAGTTTTTAAGGAACCATCAGATAGTGCTTGGACAATTGTTTCTAGTAAAGCTAAGAAAATAAATGGCAATGGTCAATCCTATAACCCACGTGAAATTAGTTTTTTCCCTTTCCACCTATTCTAAGTCTAATGAAACATTTATTATCTCACACCTTTTGGACTCATCCCAACCGTTGGATTCAAGCATCCCGTTTATTAAAAAAATTCTTCTAATCCTACACATATTATTTCTTCCTTCTCAAACCATACACGTTGCTCTAATGTGATAAAATAAAATTTCACAAATACGCTTATTATTAACATCATCTCCCCCAATTATTGTCCAAGCTGTTTTCCCTTTCAAACCTGTCTCCCCTTGTTAAGATGCCCAAATCCTTTAAATTTGAGTCTTATTGGCTTTATGAACCCACCTTCACCCCACGACTTCCTTTATCCGGAATAGGATAGCAGATAAATTTAATTAAGTTTTGTTAAGTATAAAACTTGATATGTCTAGTTTTTATATGATTTTACTCCCTAATTTAGCTCGATTTTACATGATTATTATACTTTGTTTAGTATATTTGTGAGCTAATTACGTGTTCGAGGTGCATTGCTCGTTTTTGCTATGTTTTGTAGAAATCTAAGGATTTAGAGGCTTTTTCCTAGCATATTAGCAAGCACCAAAGTCCAACAAGCTAATGGAAGCAAGATGGACCATGGAAGGATAATATGCAAAATGACAAGCCAAGCATGAAGATTTGTGAAATGGGTTGATATGCAAATGAGAAACCAAAAATGAAGCCCAATGCAAGGAGTCCACAACTCAACATAGGATACTCCTTTGGATGCTTAAGGAATCCCGAGACTATGCAATAAACCGGAGAATTAAAGAGCTTAAAGGCATAGCATATGATTCCTTAAGCATTAAATTGAGCAATTAAGCAATTGTACCCGGGTTAGTGGAACCCCGATTCCCCGATCGGGGTTTGGGTTCTGTGAATGCTTACGTTTCAAGTCTCCCTCCCTATGTAAAGGAGAGGGACTTCGATACTTAGGGGCATCTCTTTCATATCTTTTACACCATATTTTACACTATCTTCACACATATTTCCCCCTTTCATTTCCGTTTGTTTAAGCACACAAAGTTTCTCTTAGTTTCATATTTAGTTAAACATTTGGTTATTACTTTGTTCAAACACTTGTTTACATTTCAAAGTTGTAATTCAATCTTTCCATTCAAGCATTTGGGTTATTTGTTCTTCATTTCCGAGTTATACTTCTCGATTGCGGTAATTCTAATTCTAGTTTTATGTTAGTATTCACTTTCGTCATTTACGTTACAAGTCATTTAGTTAATCGTATAACTAGTAAATCAAGATTTCATTGTTATTTACATTAGAATTATTAGTAGCAATTTCATTCACTTAGTATAGCACATTCCATTAACAAGTTGTTCACTTTTGTAATTTCATATTCATCAAGCTTATTATATAAAATACTATTAGTTTAATTATCAACATGAGTGAGTAGTTTCATTTGTCTAGGGATTAAGGAAGCCATGCATAAATAGTAAGTTGTAATTGTTAAAATAAGGATGAATTAATATTGATAAATTGTTTCCATCACATGCTTGTATTGTTCTGTTAATCTTTGTTATTTGGCCAATTGCATTGATTAAATTTGTTAATTCATTCTATAAGTCGAGAGGCACGGAATCGGATTAGACTAAGCATGTGTAGTAGGAAGACTCTATTTATAACGAAAGTTCTCTAGGACTCGACCTAAGGTTGACACTAATATCGAGAGATGAGTGTCTTTAGCCTAAACAAGTAACAATATTAAGAATTTCTATGTTTAACATGAGCATTTACGTATTTTCATGAGTGACCCGACTCCCCTAGACTCTTTTAATATTATTTAATTTACATCATTTTTAGCTAAACATCAAAACTAAACCAACCATTAAACCGACTTTGATAGTAGTCTTTTCATAGCATTTCATAGCGAAATTCCCGTCTCCTTGTGTTCGACCCCTCATACTACATTAATTTGTGTCTAGGGAAATTTATCTTTGATTAGGTGTGCGACATAGCCTATCAAATTTTGGCGCCGTTGCCGAGGAAACGGTTTTATTTCGTTTTTGATTTGTAGACTTCAATCATTTTCTCTCTCTTATCTTTAGGAACTCTTGTTCCTTCAGACCGTACTTACCATTTCCTTGAATATTGTTGCCTTATGCCCAGGTCTTCTTGTGAGGAAGAATTACTTTCACCAGATTCCGAGCCCGGGAAAACATTTCGTAGATGACGACGCTTTTAGAAAGAAGTAAAAGACGCCTCTTCTCCCGTGCAAGTTGAAAGTGCCAGAAAGTCTTACTTAGACGATCTGGAAAATCTTGAAAAGGAGGAGGTTTGTAGTTTATCATCATCACCACCACCCTCACCAACTAAGAAGAAGGTGAAACTTTCCGATCATTCCAAGCCCACCGCGGCTATGCTTCCCTCCGGTATCACCACCATTCAAATTACCGCCCCGGAATTCGAGATCAAACCAGCTTTCATTACCCTTTTGGAGAAGAAGCAATTTGGGGGAAGTCCTTTAGAAGATCCCAATTTGCATGTGCAAAACGTTGGTGACTATTGCTCCATGATTCGCCAAACTGGTGTCACTCAAGCCAAAATTAGAGAAATACTTTTCCCTTTCTCTTTGAAGGGCAAGGCAAAACTTTGGATCAATAGCCTTGATCGTACTACCATGGAAGTTACAAATTGGGAGAAATTGGCTCTTTCCTTTTATCTAAAGTTTTTTCCACCCGAGAAAAAACTCAAACTTTGAGGAGCCAAATCACAGGATTTCGTCAACAAGCTCTTGAGAGAGGTACAAGGAGCTCCAAAGGCAATGCCCACAACAAAGGTTCAATTTTCCACCGTGCTATCAAAATCAAAACTACCAACAAGGATCACCAAACCAAAACTCCAAACCAAACCAAATACCACCACCCCAAAATGTCCAACAAAATTGCCAAGAACTCAAGTTCTTGGTAGTGCAATTGGCTAAGAACCAATCGGAAATGTTGGCTCAATTTTAAAAGAATGATCAAAGTCATGGTGCCGCAATCAAAATGCTATAACAACAAATGGCTCAACTAGCCTCTTCTAGCTCTCAAAAAAAAGAACAGGCAATTACCACCTCATGGTGAGCAACCACATGATACTCTCAATGCAATCACCTTGAGAAGTGGTACGAAATATGATGAGCCATCCATGCCCAAAGACAATGAGGAGGTGCTTGTTGAGTTGGGGGTTTCCTCTATTGGTAAGAAAGATGAGGTTGTGCCGAAGAAGGTGGATGATCCCGTTGTGGTTGAGCAAGTCAAAGATGTGCAGGATGGTCCTCCAAAGAAAGATGTTGAGACAAAGGGGCCAGAAAAAGTCAAAGTGCCTTTCCCTCATAGATTGGCAAAGCATCACAAGAACACTCAATTCGGTAAATTCATGGAAGTTGTGAAGAACCTCCATGTAACTGTTCCTTTTACCGAATTAATCACTCAAATTCCGTCTTACACTAAGTTCATGAAAGACATTTTAACTAAGAAGAGGACTTTTAACGAAGTAGAAACTATAGCCTTCACCGCCGAGTGTAGTGCTCTTTTGCAAAATAAGTCCCCACCTAAGTTAAAAGATCCCGGTAGTTTTTCCATTCCTTGCACAATTGGTACCTATCAAATTCATAAAGCTTTATGTGATTTAGGTGCTAGTGTAAGTGTCATTCCTTACTCTATTTGTGCTAAGCTTAATATGAGAGTCTTGAAATATACTAGTGTCACATTGCTAATGGCAGATCATTCTATAAAACGCCCTTTGGGAGTTTTGGAGGATGTTCCCGTCAAAGTTGGTAAATTCTTTATTCCAGTTGATTTTATTGTTCTTGACATGCCCGAGGATGCCCAAATCCCAATTATTTTGGGAAGACCGGTTTTACATACCGCGGGTGCGATAATGGATGTCAAGAATGGTAAAATAACATTGGAAGTGGGTGACGATAAGGTCATATTTAACTTGAATAGTGCCATGAATAGTCCCATGTTAGAAGAGTCTTGCTTTTCTATTGATGTTTTGGACATTGTCATAGATGATGATAAGTGAATATTTGTATGGTTTTAACCCCCAATTTAGCTCGGTTTTGTATGTCATTTGTGCTTTGTTAAGCCACTTTATGAGCTAATATCGTCTTCTAGGCGAATTGCTGTGTTCTAACCTGTTTTGTAGGGAAAGTGACGTTTCTACGCCCTTTTTCTATATTTCCGAGCATTTGCCTAGAACCCGACGATTTGAATATCCAAGCTTGACCAAGTGAAAGGCATTTCAAAAAGGTTCACTAATTCGAAAGAGAGAAGAAGCAAGGACGGTTTCGTAGTTGTCGGAAGATCAATCAATTAGGCGGAAGCAATCATCGCTTTACATGAAACCCTATCAACAAACCCGACTCAAAAGGTCAAGGGGGATGTTGGAAGTCAAGTCAAAGCAAAGGGAGATGAAAGGACAGTCAAGAGCTTCTAGATGACAACTTACCCGATCGGGTATGTGTGCTGCTTCGAGCATTGCGGCTCCTTCATCCTATTTTTGACCTATGTGTTTAATGCCCGACCTCTTCTCCACGAAACCCTAATACTATAAATAGATGCTCTAGCCCTCATATCATATCATCCATCTCTACACACAACATCTCTTCTCTCCTTACATTTCTCTTTAGTTTAGTTCTTCTTCCTTCTTAGTTTAGTTTAGTTTTAGTTTTCTCTAGTTTAGTTTAGTCTAGTTCTAAGTTTTCTTCATTTGTAGTTGTTCTAGTTGTAGTTGGAATTCAAGTTTCCGGGTTTGCATTTCCTATTCGAGTTCTTATTCCATTTCAATCTTTGCTCATACTTTTTCGGTAATCTTTATTCTCGTCTTTACATTATAGTTTCATTTTCTTTTAGTATTTCCTTTATCATGTTTATCATTCTTAGTTTTATAATCTTAGTTTCCTTTTCATTGTTAATCATGCATAAGTAGGCACCCTTCTAGGGTGTAGGATAGCCATGTTAGATTAATTAAAAGATGATAATTGGATAAAAGAAATTGTGCCTTTAAAACGTTGTGTCTATGCATGTTTGGATTGTAACGATAGTTATCGATTTTTGGCCAAAATCATTTGACTAGTCTGGAATTCTTTTCCAAGGTAGACATACGAGAATTGAATAGACAAAGCATGACATGGTAGATTAAGACCTAGTAAATCGCATAAAAAGCCTGCTAGACCATCTGATATATGATTGTAATGAACACATCATTCTTACGAACTCACAATGAATTATTTGCATATCTTAAATCCAATTTCATCAATATGTTAATCTACATGTGTGAACCTACTTCCCTAGATTCTTTTCTTTATTGCATTGTTATTATTTAGTAATTAGTGACAAACATTTGCCAATCGGCCAAGGTAGAGTTCTAACCACAACTATTCACAAGTATCTCCCGTCTCCCCGAGATCGACCCCTTACTTCCCTAATTACATTAATTTGTTGTTAGCCTAGTCTGGGTTATTTATCTTTGATTAGGGTACGCGACAACCCGATCAAATTTTGGCGCCGTTGCCGGGGAGCACGGGTTTGTTTATTTGTGATTAGTAGAGTTTTACCTTGTCTTTTTCTTTTTTTCTTTTCTTTTGTGTCGAGGAACACTTGTTCCTTGAGATTTTTCTCACCTTTTCCTTGTAGTGTAGTGACTCTTTTCAGATAATAGGAATATTTTCTTTCAAAGGGATTGCTTTATTTTCTCTCAATGACTATCTATTTCCAACCACCACAATGCGAGAATGAGCCTTTCCATGAATACCTCGACCGATTTTATAGCTATTGTAGACATATTATCTCTCTTTGGTATACCCTTGATGAGACCTATATGAGAGATGTCGTGCTTCATGGAATGCTCATTAAGTGTCATAGCCTGGCTATGCAATTGAGTGCTGGAAGTTTTTATCAGAAGAGAGGAAAGGAACTTTGGATTTTCTTGGACTTTATGGCATCCAAATCTCTGGATGAAACGCACCGGCGGTTGAGAATCCAAGAGCAAATCAATGAAATCAGGGCTCAACTTCAAATACTCAAAGGGCAAAAGGAAGAACCCACGTTTAAAATTTGTAAGCCAATCAATTTTCCTTATGCTTTTTCAGCCCCCCCATGTGAGTCTATTTTCTCCTGTGCTTTTTCAGCCCCCTCATGTGAGTCTAATTCTCCCCAATCATATGAATTAATAGATGACGATGATGATGGTCCAACCTTTTCTATTGAAAGTCACTCTAGTGTCGTTCCATTTGACAATTTTGAGACCCCATTATTGATATTGACCATATGGTAGTCGAGACTTTAGACAAGGATGTTGTTAAGCCCATTTGTGACTCCCATGGAGAGTCGTTGATCGAGTCATCAGATTTCTTTGAAAATCCTTTCGCTAAGGATATTCCAGATTTATTTGAAAGTGATACTGGGTTTTGTGAACGCAGCCTTGAAATTAAGTGGGATCAACCACCCATTTTTGATTCCCAATCCTTTGATTCACCCTACCCCCAATTAGAGTCCACTAATGATATTTTGGGAACTAATTGTTTGTTCCATGATCTTAAACATTTCACTCCATCTCTCACTGACGAGTGGAGCAGTTCAGTGGTCATCTATGAAATTTGTCATGCGCACAATGATAAGATATATCAATTCTTACCTTCAATATTTCATGCCTATATCTTGTCAATTGCTTACATATGTTTTTGTATAGCTCATGCGCAGGTATATGATCGACTTCTAAGGGCATTGACATTCTTTTTAAGGCACAAAGAATGATTTTCATTAATAAAGAGTCTAGCAAGACATTTAACTTGCGCTTCTCGGGAGGCAACCCGTGTTTTCTCTTTTTGCATTTTTATTTTTGTATTCCCTTTTTCGTTGTTAGGATTTATTTTGCAGATGAAAGAGTTGTTGAAGCATCTATAAAGACCTTCCTTGTCAAGTCCAAAAGACTAGCTTGGGGGAGTCCGCACTGGCTAGTACACTTCATTCTTATTTCATTTTTCCTTTCTTCCCATTAAAAATCTCGTTGCATGTTTAGTCTTCGTGCTCACATTGAGGACAATGTGATTTTTAGCTTGGGGGAGGGATTGCATTTTCCCATTTTGCATTTTAGTTTATCATTTTTCAAATTTTGAATAAAAGAAAGAGAAGATTTTTGAGGAAATTTTAAAAAAATTTTGAACACAATTGAATGCTTTTCATGCTTTGCTTGCTTGTTTACTATGTTATCATGTTACATTTCCCAAACTTAGAGCTTTCAAAAGATAATGGTTCAATATTTATTGAATTGTGCATACATGGGGAAGTCTTGTACACAGTAGACATGGAATGAATCTATAGATGAGTACGCTTGATCTTGACATTTGGCAAGCTACATATATTGTAAGGTAGAACCTCCTTAGGCTGGTACATCCATACCTAGTCTCATCTAGGTGTGTGTAGTTCTCCTTGTGATGTGTGTCATGTTAAAACGCATAAGTATGGTTCTCATTTCATTTTTATAAGTATTTCATTCATGATTCACTAAGATTTGAAGCCTTTTTCACTTTGAATTACACCTCAAAATTAGCCCCTTCATACAAATGCTTCACAAAATAATAGCTATATATAAAAACTGCCTACCTTTTGAGCTAGTAGATAGAGTATGGTGTGTGGGTGCTCTTTTGAGAAGATTTGTTCTTATCTGTCAAAGTGAATTTGGAAGAACGAAAAAGTTTCAAGAAGTGAAGTTTTGTTCAAAAGAAAAGAAAAAAAAGAGGAAAGAAAAAAAAAATCGAAAAAATAGAAAAAGAAATAAAAAAAGAAGTTGTGAGTATCTCCTCAAAATGTCAATTCAATGATTAGAAGGAGTTTACCCTTGTGTTTCGTGTGTAATAAGCCAATTTGTTTCTTTTGGCCTCGTTATTCGTCTTCTGGGAATTTGATCGAAAGTTTGGATTGAGTATTCATTTATCATTGGTCAGTTGCTAGCTCATTCTAATCTTCACATGACCATAACTATTTGTCCACCTTTCACCCGTTTCCCAAAGCCTTCTTCCTATTTTTCCGGCTTCTTTTCTATGTGCATTGTGATCTTTGACTTGTATTTTGAATTGTTTACCATATTAGACTGCGGACACATTTTCATAAGTCGTAGATAGGTGAGTGTCTCAAACATTTACACATAAAGAAATCACCTTTTACATACATTGAGTGTTAGAGTGTACCGTGAGAGTCCATATGTCAACAGATCATGCAAGAGCCGAAATTCTATAGTGAAATTCTTTGTGCTACGCCGTTATGTAAATATCAGCCATATTTATGTATCATTCTTGCCCACGTTGTTTTTGGGTTATGATTCATTATGTTTCCAAAGCTTTATGTTGAGATTTGTTCTTGATGGTGTAGTAGCCAATGTTTGCAACCCTTGTCCTGGTATTGTTTGTTATGTTTGCTTGAGGACAAGCAAAGGTTTAGCTTGGGGGAGTTTGATAAGTGAATATTTGTATGGTTTTAACCCCCAATTTAGCTCGTTTTTGTATGTCATTTGTGCTTTGTTAAGCCACTTTATGAGCTAATATCGTCTTCTAGGCGAATTCCTATGTTCTAACCTGTTTTGTAGGGAAAGTGACGTTTCTACGCCCTTTTTCTATATTTCCGAGCATTTGCCTAGAACCCGACTATTTGAAGATGCAAGCTTGACCAAGTGAAAGGCATTTCAAGAAGGTTCACTAATTCAAAAGAGAGAAGAAGCAAGGACGGTTTCGTAGTTGTCGGAAGATCAATCAATTAGACGGGAGAATTCATCGCTTTACATCATACCCTATCAACAAACCCGATTGTATAAGTCAAGGGGGATGTTGGAAGTCAAGTCAAGCAAAGGAAGATGAAGCGTTAGTCAAGAGCTTCCAGAAGACGACTTACCCGATCGGGTAAGTGTGTACCCGATCGGGGATGTGTGCTGATCCAAGCATTGCGGCTCCTTCTTCCTAAATTTGACCTATGTGTTTAATGCCCGACCTCTTCTCCTCGAAACCCTAATGCTATAAATAGATGCTCTAGCCCCTCATATCAAATCATCTCTTCTCACACAACATCTCTTCTCTTCTTTCTTTAGTTTAGTTCTTCTTCTTTCTTAGTTTAGTTTAGTTTTAGTTTTCTCTAGTTTAGTTTAGTCTAGTTCTAAGTTTTCTTCAATTGTAGTTGTTCTAGTTGTAATTGGAATTCAAGTTTCCGGGTTTGCATTTCCTATTCAAGTTCTTATTCCATTTCAATCTTTGCTCATCCTTTTTCGGTAATCTTTACTCTCGTCTTTACATTATAGTTTCATTTTCTTTTAGTATTTCCTTTATCATGTTTATCATTCTTAGTTTTATAATTTTAGTTTTCTTTTCATTGTTAATCATGGATAAGTAGTCACCCTTCTAGGGTGTAGGATAGCCATGTTAGATTAATTAAAAGATGATAATTGGATAAAAGAAATTGTGCCTTTAAAACGTTGTGTCTATGCATGTTTGGATTGTAACGATAGTTATCGATTTTTGGCCAAAATCATTTGACTAGTATGGAATTATTTCCCAAGGTAGACATACGAGAATTGAATAGACAAAGCATGACATTGTAGATTAAGACCTAGTAA
>JAIUZE010029639.1:0-13278 GCA_022085475.1 Heliosperma pusillum | reverse complement strand
ACGCTCTGGTTCCCGTGTGTCGTTCGATGTATAGTTAATGCATCGAGAGTCTGGCGAGGTCTTAGACATATAGGCAGTTGTTATACGCTATACACAGTACCGTGGATGCAGTTGTTATACGGTCCACACAGATGGAGGCAGATGTTATACGCTCCATTCGTTTAGAGGCAGTTGTTATACGCTCTGACAATTAGAGGCAGTTGTTATACGCTCTAATGGCGTTTGTTCTATACACTATGATTGGTAAGTGGGGGCAGTTGTTATACGCTCCAATGTTGGTTGTTCTGCTCCTGTTATTGATAATTTATGATGATTATATTATGACATGCTTAATAATTTCTTCACATGTCGTTCATGAATATTTTCAGTTGTTATTTATTATTGATTAATTCAGCTTGTTGTATACTTGACTCGGAGAGCATCTAGTTACTCCCGTCTAATTGTCGACCCCCATTCTAAGGTTGAATTTGGATGCTGCTTGCCTGGATGTTAGGCCAGAGAGATTTGTGGCAAGATAAATAATATGTTTAGGTATATAGGTTTCCTTTGAAAATATTAATAATGTAATAGTTTAGTTTTGGATTTAGTAGCGATCCGGATTGGCCAGGTGTTTCCGCCACCTTGACCTTATTTTTATTATTAAACTATGATTATTATATTATCTATTTTTACGTTATTTCCTTTATCGTGAAATTCGAGCTGTTACACATACCCAGGTTATAACCACGTCCACTGTCTCTTCCATGGTGAGACCATGAAGAGCGGCCCACAGAGTCTATAGAGCCAGTTCCCACAACCACTCCATATAAACAATAACTCCGAGCACCATACAATAAATCACAAACACGACCAAACATCCAAACTCCAATCAACATGGCACAACCATATCACAATACACAACCAAAGATCAACCATATATATACATCAACTGAGTAGGATTCATCTACCTTTTAGCATTCCAAGCAATCATCGCAAAATATCAATCTAATCACATGAATTATTAAGTACCAGCAATGTAGTACAAGTAAAGAAGAGCAATTGGTATTTCATCGAACACTTTGCCTACATTAACAATAATAGTACATCATTACAAATTCTATCAATACTAGACTCATAGGATACTATCAACTCCCAAATAATAATCTACAACCATTCCCCCCAAATTTCTAGGTAAAACAACATCAATAATATCAGCTATATCAATTTCCCCTAAATTATACCTTAGTAACAATAGTCTAGGTCAAGATAATCACATAAAAATCTAACATTTACGACATATGATAATCTAATAACACTAATCTCATCTTAGTAAACAATTTAATACTAATTACAACTAATTACTCATAACTACTCATAAACTCAACTTAATAAGATGATAAGATGAAATCTCAAGAAAGAGAATGAAAGTTACTTACAAAGTCTTGAAAATGGAGTAGATCTAGAATAAAATTCACCGAAACTCCAAGATGCTCAAGCAGGTTCTAGAGAGTTTAAAGAGAGATACAAGAGTTTATGTGAGGGTTTATGTTACTAGTGAAGGTTCAAGAGGACATAATAGAAAAGGAATCCTTTAATATGATAGATAGGGCCCACGCGGAGAAAACATCAAAAGTAGCTGACACGACGGTTACTCGACCGGGTAAACGGGTCGCTCGGTCGAGTGACACTCATTCGACCGAGTTCGTATAAACTCGATCAAGTGCCAATAAGCAAGGTCCCTATCAAACAACCCACTGGGCCGAGTGAACCCCCACTGGACCGAGTTCACCACACTCGACCGAGTAACTACCCTACTCGGTCGTGTAACACACAAATTATGCTATATAGTTTTTTAATCGATATCGATGTGTGATAGACCTGATCAAGGGATTTCAATGTAAATATTATATAATTTTGGTTGAAGTATAAATTTACAAAATATCTAAACAGGGTGATTTTCCTTCAAATAAATATGACTCGCTTATGGTATTAATTAGTAGCATAAAATATACATTAAACTAAAAATTTATAATTATTTAACTTACACAAAATATTTTTGAAACTATTAAAAGGAAAATAAATCAAGCTAGGTTTCCAATAGATATAATATTGCATAATTTTTTTAAATTGATTTAACATATATGTAATATATTTATATAAATATATGAGCCTCTTAAAATTGCATGTGTACTCAAATTTCATGTTTAATCATCAGCTAATTAAATTATAGTAATCACTCAGTTCAATAGGTCAAAGTAACAATATTAGAACCTGGAGTAATGAAAGTAATAGAACAACATTGGGAGTAGTGAAATTTTCAATATTAATGCGACATTAGTGAAAGTATCAATAATTACGGTGGAAGTAGTGAAAGTAACAATAATTACGACGTGAGTAGTGAAAGTAACAATAATAATAACGAATGTAATAAAAGAAACAGTACTAACAATAAAAAAAAGTATATATATATGAACAATTAGCCGACCAATTGATTAAAGTAAAATATTAATAATGGGAGTAATAAATTGTCTAATAATTTATTTTATCGTAATTTTAAGATATGTCATAAGAAAAGTATATTGATGATAAATTTATGAGTTACGTAACTTTAAAGTATATTTAATTAACATAAATTTTAATGATAAATATAGGTTGCCCGGGCGGAGCCGGACACCAAAACTAGTAAAGTTATAATATGTAATCTAGCTACGTTATTAGGATTTACCTAATATGATGGTAATAAATTAAGTAAATGATTTGTGTAAAGTTTGAAAAGTGTAGCTATATCATCAACCATTCAACCCTCTAAATATGTAGCATTTGTGTTTAAATTGTTGATACTGAGCACACATTAGATCATTAGTAATGTTCTTTTTTATGTATTATCGTCACGATCAATATCTAGCAGCCATATTATTAAGAATGACATCTTTTTTAATTCGCATTCATAAGTACCCATGCATTTAATTTGTAAATTGTTTGTATAATCGCATGTAACCCAACTCTAATTTCCAACTTTGACTCTTCCAATATAATTTGCTTGTTAAATTCGTTGACATAATCTAAATCTCAGTTATTAGGATTTAATACGATGGATGTTGCATTTGTGCATGATTATATTAATAAATTCACTCACAAATTTAACTCCAATCAATTAATGAGCTTTCAAATACATACTGACAAACTAAATTTGTATCTAAACAATAGGTCTCTAACCAATATAGCTCGAGAAGTCAGGATCTTATTCACAGAGAGACTATTGTGTTCTATCTGCTAATTAAAGTCTGTCTAAGTAACAATTGGATTGTTTGGTTTGATTACTAAACTAACTAGTATTGGTGTCCGCCTCCGTCCGGGCTACCTATATTTATCATTAAAATTTATTTTAATTAAATATACTTTAAATTTGTATAACTCATAAATTTACTTTATCATCAATATATTTTCTTATGACATATCTTAATTAAAATTACGATAAAATAAATTATTATACAATTCATTACTCCCACCATTAATATTTTACTTTAATCAATTGGCCGGCCAATTATTCATATATACTTTTTTTTATTGTTAGTATTGTTTCTTTTATTACATTCGTTATTACTATTATTACTTTCACTACTTCCGTCGTAATTATTGTTACTTTCACTACTCCTGCCGTAATTATTGATACTTTCACTAATGCCGCATTAATATTGAAAATTTCACTACTCCCGATGTTGTTCTATTACTTTCATTACTCCCGGTTCTAATATCGTTACTTTGACTATTGAACTGAGTGATTACTATAATTTGATTAGTTGATGCTTAAACATGCAATTTGAGTACACATGCAATTTTAAGAGGCTCATATATTTATATAGATATTCTGCATATATGTTAAATCAATTTAAAAGAATTATGCAATATTATATCTTTTGGAAACCCAGCTTGATTTATTCACCTTTTAATAATTTTCAAAATATTTTGTGAAGTTAAATAATTATAAATTTTTAATTTAATGTATATTTTATGCTACTAATTAAAATCATAAGTGAGGCACGTTTATTTTAAGGAAAATCACTCTATTTTGGTATTTTCTAAATTTATACTTCAACCAAAATTATATAATATTTACATTGAAATCCCTTGATCAGGTCTATCACACAGCGCTAGCGATTAAAAACTATATAATATTATTAATTTGTATAACTTTCTTTAGTTACATGAAAGTCCCTTGGTTTCAGGATTTAATATATAGTATAGATAGATAACAATTAATTAAAATAGAAGATAAAAAAATAGGAATGAGTCTACATATAAGGAGAAGGAACTAGGATTGCCGGTTCACCATTAATAATAATTGGTCGTTGTTAAGGTCACAGGTCGGTCTCAACAATGGGTCTAAAAGGTAGATAAGGTCCTCTCGGGTCGTTAATCTCCCTAAAATGCTTCTAACGGGCTCTCGCAACTTATTAGGGCACTCTACAGTTTGTGATAGGTCTAACCCTTATCAGGCTCTCAATCTTAGGTCGGGGATTACTTATTCAATATAATTAATTATGGCCACTAATTAATTAATCGTAATTATATGTCACAATTAACAACAAATACACGATAGAATCAACCAATCTAATAACCTAATTAAAGACCGTTACAAATATATGGCTCCTCTAATCCTCGCAAAGAGATTTAGATACTCATGTCTAAATTAACAAAAGAGTAGATTGAAGCCCGAACAAGGAAGCGACTGTTATGTTCAGCCTGTTGCTTGCGACCATGACAATTGCCGACTTAGATGCTCGTCGAATCCCTAGTTTGCATGTGCTCAAGAATGGCTATGTTGTTGCCATACCCCCGAACTTTGACAATTTACCCGAAATACCTAAATTTTTTACCCGAAAAACTTTAAGTGTCCTTAACTCGTGTTTACAAACTCGGAAAATGACGATTTTTTTTTCAAATTGTTCATCTTTCCGAGAACTACGATTTTTAAAAAAATTTGGCGATGTCGAAACTTGTGAGCAAGAGAAATGGTCACTCAAAGTTTGTTCGGTAAAAAACACTTTGACATACAAAAACTCCTAGCCACGTAATCCAAATACGACTAGTTTTTTTTTTTCAAATCATAACTCTCGGAAAGATGAACGATTTGAAAAAAAATCATCATTTTACGAGTTTGTAAACACGAGTTATGACCACCACTTAAAGTTATATTCGAGTAAAACATTTGGGTATTTCGGGCAAATTGTCAAAGTTCGGGGGTATTAAAATCTCCATCATAGTATTGTCATACAAACTAAGATAATAAATGAAGGTATTTAATATCATATTTTCACATGTTACTTATTATTATTTTTTGACTTCAACATACACTCAGTCTTTTAATGTACTGAGTCTTTTAAATGTATATTTTATCTTAAAACTTACTTTTGGTTTGGCTATAAAAATAGCCTACGATTGAAAGATGCCTACTTTCTTTAACAAAAAAATCAAGGTTGCATATATACCAATTTTTTTTAAATAAAAATCATCAACTTCAAAAACTAAACAGAAACAATTCAAAAAAAAAAAAATCAAATCAAGTAAGCAATACAGATCATAACTACTCTAAGCTTAAACTCTTTATAAACTCAGATGACGATCAAAATCGGGTCATATTCTAGCTTAATATTACTTTAAACAAAATCTAAATCACTCCATTACTAAATATTCTACCCATTTACATATTATTTTTATAATCAAAGATACAAATAATTTATTACCCACCAAGAGTAAAAAAAAAGGTAAATAACTAATTATAAGAAAGGAATAAATTTTAGATTTTTTACGGAAATCGATTTTAAATTAAATTATCATGTTCGATTTCAATAGCTTGTGAAGCGGACTCACCCGATAATTCATCCAATCTACATCACTAGTTCACTACCAAACCGGACTCATAAACACATACTCCATAGAAATTAGAAAGACGTCAAAAACGCCAACACAAAAACGTGATAAATCAACACATCCTTATTACACCTCCAAGATCAACGGCTAAGATGAAGCGTCGCACACATCCAATAAAATCCAACGCCGTACAATCCTCCACCTCACACCGCGACCGCAACCGCGACTTTGATTTCTCCTCCTTACCATACGACCTAATGTCGCGAATCGCGGCCGCCTTCTCACATCGCGACCTAACCGCAGCGTCTTTGACCTGTAAATCATGGAACGACGCGTTGCGACCGTTGAGAGAAGCTATGTTATTATTACGTTGGGGAAAGCGGTTTAAACACGGTCGAGCCGGTTTCCGGTCGGACCGGGAGAAGGCACTTGAGTCGTTTTTAAAAGGAGCGGCCCGCGGTTCGAGTTTGGCTATGGTTGATGCCGGTTTGATTTATTGGGAGATGGGGAAGAAAGAGGAAGGGATTCAGCTTTATCGTAGGGCTGCTGAGCTTGGTGATCCTTCTGGACAGTGTAATCTTGGGATTGCTTACTTGCACGGTATATCATTTCCGTCTCAGTTATTTGTTTACCTTTTTCATTTTAATGTCACTTTTTTTTTGAGAACGGTTTATTTTGTAGAATTGATTATTAAGTTACATTGCTTACTTGCACGGTATATCGTCTCGATCATTTGTTTATCTATTTTAATTGTAAATTGATCATTCGGTTACATTGTGACATTGCGTACTTGCAAGGTATATTGTGTCGGTCATTTGTTTATTTATTTTATTATTTCAATTGTAAATTGATCATTCAGTTACATTGTGACATTGCGTACTTGCAAGGTATATTGTGTCGGTCATTTGTTTATTTATTTTATTATTTCAATTGTAAATTGATCATTCAGTTACATTGTGACATTGCGTACTTGCAAGGTATATTGTGTCGGTCATTTGTTTATTTATTTTATTATTTCAATTGTAAATTGATCATTCAGTTACATTGTGACATTGCGTACTTGCAAGGTATATTGTGTCGGTCATTTGTTTATTTATTTTATTATTTCAATTGTAAATTGATCATTCAGTTACATTGTGACATTGCGTACTTGCAAGGTATATTGTGTCGGTCATTTGTTTATTTATTTTATTATTTCAATTGTAAATTGATCATTCAGTTACATTGTGACATTGCGTACTTGCAAGGTATATTGTGTCGGTCATTTGTTTATTTATTTTATTATTTCAATTGTAAATTGATCATTCAGTTACATTGTGACATTGCGTACTTGCAAGGTATATTGTGTCGGTCATTTGTTTATCTATTTTATTATTTCAATTGTAAATTGATCATTCAGTTACATTGTGACATTGCGTACTTGCAAGGTATATTGTGTCGGTCATTTGTTTATTTATTTTATTCCGGCCTATTTAACTTACAATTTAAGAGTTAGAATGCTTCTCCAAAATGATCGTCTAGATGATTTTTGGTTCACTTGTGGAGTTGTTGTCAGTCATTTGTTTACGTATTTCATTTTGGAGTGTTTGGCTAGCTTCAAACTATTTTTAGAACGCGTTTCTCCTGTAAATTGATTGTAAAATTGATCGTCCACTTACATTGGGTTTCAGTTGTCGTCTTATAGTAATTCACAGAAATTGCTTTCCTTTGAGGAGTGGAATTTGCTACTTTTAACTTCAGATGCGTCTTGAGGTATTTGGTTAGGAAGGAAGTATCTTTGTTTAAGTAGCGATTATGTTAAGAATATAATGTAATTACAGACTTTTGATTGTGGAGAGGATTGCATAATTCGATTTATGATTATTGAATTACTTGTTGAAGATTAGGTTGTCTTAAGTAGGCTTGTTGAGTTTAGATACGTTATAGTTATATACAGTAGCGACATTCTGTTCGTCTTTGGCTGAATGTTAGATGCAGAAAAGGCTATTGAAGGATTTAGGGAGACATAGCGAGTTTAATGTAGAGAACATTAGAATGCAATACTTATTTTAAAAGCAATGGATTTATTTCATTAAGTGTAAGATCATTAACTTAGACGTGTCATGCTTTTATGGATGCAGCGGACTCTGCGAATACTAGGGAGGCTGTCAGGTGGTTACTTCAATCTGCAACTGCTGGTCATGTTCGTGCCCAATATCAACTAGCCCTCTGTCTGCATCATGGGCGTGGGATCGAAAAAAGTCTACATGAAGCTGTAATTCACTTCTCTATCCTGCAGTTTGAAAACATTTTCTTTTGTATGAATAAAGTTTCAGAGAACTTGACAGAGGTGTCAGTGTGCCATCCTTGCGAATACTATTAATTAACAGCAACAACAATTTTATTCTGGTTTCTCAAGCCCCCCCCCCCCCGTAGGAAAGAAGGGGCCGAAATTAGGCAACCTTACCCCCGCGTGATGATGGTCCTGATTACCCATGATGAAAATTGTGTAGCGAATTGCATTAACTAACTGATAATTCACAGTAAAAAGAAGACTATGAGCTGTTTTCCTGTATTGCACATAATCCCAAAGCAAAGATTAGTGAGTCCTTGGCCCCTTTGAAAATGGAAACTCTCAGTGGTTACTGATATTGTAATGAATTTTGAGCAGGCGAAGTGGTATCTTAGAGCTGCAGAGGGTGGGTATGCTCGTGCTATGTACAATGCATCACTGTGTTTTTCATCTGGTGAAGGATTCAAGCAGAACTACCCACAAGGAAAGAAATGGATGAAGAGAGCAGCTGATCATGGACACAGTAAAGCCCAGTTTGAGCATGGACTAAATTTGTTTTCTGTATGTGGCAATTCTTTCTTCGAAAAGCAATGAAGCATTTATTTAAAGAGTTCCTAGCACATTTAAAATCAAGGAGTTACTCCACTCATGTCAGATGTTAAAATCAAGCATATTTTGGGATGCAAATTGATATAAGCTTATGTGCAAGTTCATAACACACAACATACACTATTATATCTACTACAATCTCTGCTTTCACAGGCCTTACATTGATTAAGGTGGTCGTAATTTGGCAGGAAGGGGAGATGATGAAAGCTGTTATTTACCTGGAACTTGCTAGCCGTGCAGGGGAAGTTGGTGCATCTCATGTTAGGGATGTTATT
The DNA here is from genome assembly GCA_022085475.1 of Heliosperma pusillum. NCBI lineage: Eukaryota > Viridiplantae > Streptophyta > Magnoliopsida > Caryophyllales > Caryophyllaceae > Heliosperma > Heliosperma pusillum. The sequence goes on along the minus strand of JAIUZE010029639.1, from coordinate 4,272 downwards.
CTTCAACAACTCTCTGCTGCTTCACGTGATCGAGCTATGCATCATGCTGATAAATGGCGCGCCTTACCTTCATCTCGGTGACTAGTGGTAAGCCAACATGTATCAAATCTCTTTACAAATAAGAGCATGTACAGTCGCCCAGTCGGGAATAATGGACGGAGAACACTTGTCCTCTCCATTTACCCTCCCTCACTGGAGAAGTGGCGGAGAGATATAAACAATTTTACATCCACAATCATAAAGTTCTCTTCTATGCTCTCCGCTTTAGTTTTTGGCTCCACCTCTTTCGTATCTACATCTGAAAAAATTGTTTCACTCTTCTTTACTTCTTGTCAACGTTTGTGTAGTCGGCTATGGCCCACTTCCGATTGCACTGTAAAAAAGCCTTATTTTCACTCTTGTACTTGTGAGTGGAAAACACAAAGAGATCACAGGGAAGCAAATTATTGTGGGCAGAAAACAGTAAAAACACCATTTTGTGCCCTCCCAACAATGGAAAGCAACTTAGAGAGCTTCTGTTATACATGCTTCTATGACTCTCTCCCCCTCTCCCTCTTGTGCTACTGATAATGAATTAGATTTTTTCGGTTTGCTGCAGGTTCTTACACACGTGGGTCCAAAATCATAGGAGCTCATGGGAACACTTCTGCAGAGCAGTTAATATTGTCCGCCTTCTCTTATAATCAAATTAGAGTGAAATCTTTCTTATTCATATCCTGATCGAATTAGCGTGCCCCTTGAAAGTTGTATCGGGCCACTAGATAAAGCCATGGCTCGTTAGAGTATTGCAGCTCTAAATAAACTCATAAATGTCAAAGAAGCAGAAAGCAAACGGGTCAAGTGCAGCATGACGTGTATGCGCTGTTTGAGCCAAGCGATGATCTAAGTGCTCTATGGCAGACCTTACGGCAGTGTTCTAGCAGGAATCTCAGTTGCCATTTTGCCAGGGTAACAAGTGCTTCTGATGATCATGATATGTATTTTCTGTCAAGGTGGAATATGTTGCCACTTATACGACGGTCTCTCTTCCCTGTCTATATAGATGTTTTGCCGCAAGTAATATGAGAATACTGAATGTATCTCGAGACAAACTGTATGTTTTACACTTGATAGTAAAAGTTGAAAAGGGAGATGGTTTCGAGATAACTGTACTTATATTTTACCTTTGATAGTAAAACTTGTAGAGGGAAATGATCCTTGTAGTCGGTGAGCATTGCACTTTCAATGATTATAGAATATCGACCGCATATTTACTGTTACAGGTAATTTTGATTTCTTGGCAGATTGTATCACAATTTTTTTACTGAGAAACAAATACTATCAGGTTGAAAATTTTGTTTTATGCGAAGTAGTTTGCGCCCACCAAGCCTCGAAAATAGAGAGCCTCAACAGGGGGGGATTTTTACATGCATACCTCAATAATCCCAGACTTATATTTTGACATATAAGTTTGTGAAATAAAAGGCCATAGGAACTGATAACCGACTTTTAGCATAATTTAAGTCTTTACATAGTTCACGAATCATTATTCATGAGTTCAGTTTCAGACTTCAAATAGCTAAACTTACAGCTAATAAAGAATACAAGATCAGATTGTGAGAACGCCTAACCTAAAACTTCTATCAGTAAGTCTCCTTGCGATGTCTGTCGCAAGCTTCTAATGGGTCAAGTTCTCCCACTTGGGTAGATAAGACAACGCATAGGGAATCTTAAACTTTTGTCCCGTCCAGATGTGAATTTGTGAACTTCTATACCTATAACCACCTCCTCTTCAACTTTTGTCCTTCAACGTCAGAAATGACCTGATAACCTCAGGGCTGATTTTGTCAGCGAGAGCACCCTTTTCCGAGATCATCAGAGTTTTCTCTTTCACGAGACTTTGAAGCTTCTTAGACTCGCTGTCAAGCCGTTCTTGATCTGTGACAGGAACAACTTACTCAGTTCGAAAGGGATAAAAGCTTTTGTATTTACTATGGACAAGTAATAAATAAGCAAAATTAAATTTGAATTAGAAAAGATATATAATGGTACGAGTATATACGTAGCCATCCATAAAAAAACTATCATCTTTCTGTAGTAGAATTGGTTACATTTTCAGCCGCCGACTCCCAGAGTATCGCCAAATCAATTTCATCACAAAATTCCAAATTGAAGGTGTCTTGTATGAGGCAGTCATAAGAGTTACAATCAGTAATCACTTTATAATCGGTAATCACTTCCAACTACATGTGAGACCAACCCAAATTTCAGAGGTATAAAATTGCTAAACATTCACATAGCCGCAAAGATTTTACTCCGAAATGAGCTCACTAAGGAAACTCAAACATGTTAACAATCATGTTTGTGACTGTTAAAGCAGGTGATGCTAAAATGTTTAAAATGAGCCTTGCTTTTTAATAATTATTACAAGAGCAGCGAAATGTCGATGAACGAACCTTTCTCCAAAATGGTGTGAGCAGCATGAAAAGGGACCAGAACAAAGACATCGGTTTCAGGGGACGTCATCCAAGTACTTGCAGTTGAGTCATGATTTCCACATGTTGTACACACCTCTTTCACCAAGGGCTTAGAACCAAGATCCCCAATCTCCTTCATAATAGACTCAAATGGTGAAGCCACGCTTGTTTTTGTCGTGCGTGCCATCTTCCGTAGGGCTGTAAGTGCTTCTCTGTTCCCATTTCTTAGCCTATCATTCTCCACGACCTGCATTATGCATCTGAGTCAGATAACTTTTCAATTCTACATTTTTCCCAACGAAATGCAGGAATGGGCTAACCGGTCTAGTTCATGTTAAAAACAGTCCCTACTAAAAGCACAAATACTCGAATTTAGACAGATAAATTTCAAATTTAGGTATTTGACAACGCAATGGGGGCATTGCCCATGGCTTAGCCTGTCTAGTTCATGTTAGAAAAAGTCGTGTCATAATCAAGGTTAACCAATACACTAGGTATCAGTTTGATGGCACTCACTACGTAGAGGGCTTAGAAACTCTAAAGCACGACAACCAGAATTTAGATTCATAATTCGACAAAGTTGAGAATTGAAAGCAAGTCTTTATAATTCATTAAAGAGAATACTTATCGAGTTTTTCATGCCTCATGGAATTCAATTAGCCTACATTCAAGCTGCAATTCACAATACACCGTGTTTCCCCAAGTACGCTTTGGTGACTTCAAAGACGAGTAAGAAGAAGCTAAGAGGGGCTGTTTTTTTTTTTTTTTAAAATTTATTTATTAATTTCAATATTTTCGATTTTGTTTAAGTTACTCTATTTTCGATCTAAATTTTAAGTTTTTATAAAAGAAAATCGCGTTATCACTTCTCTTTTTTCTATTTTTTTTCGTATCATGAGGTGTGTGATCAGGTAGGGACGCTTCTAGAGGATGATTCATCTCAGTCAACACATTCATTTTAGGATTAAGACTCTGATGGTGTTGTTGTGTACTCTACTCGCCGTCCCTAAATTTTCAATCTTACTCCCTCCGTCTCAACAGATTCTTTACGTTAAAATTAAAATACACTTTATATTTTATCATCGCTTCAAACTACAAATCCTGGTTACGCCACGCGGTCAATAATTAACACAACTAATCAGTCTGCAGTAAACTAATGCTACTGTTTCCATTGATGCTGAATTAGTTCGCAAATAATTAAATTTGAGATTATGTGAAGAATCAAGCATAAAACTATGACAATAAAAAATAAATATAAGTAACAAGGATTTGAAGAGTAAAATAAGGAAGAAGAAAAACCTGGTGACGAGCTAATAGAAGAAGCTCAGCTCCTACTTCTTAATATCTTCAATTGCTACATCAAGAACCATATTATGCGATTGTAAGCTTTTACTAACATAATTAACTATATACAATATTTCATACCAAATAACTAGGGCTACCAAGAACTCAAAATCACCAAGTTTATTTTTTTTACTAAGGATTTAGCTTCACTTCTTATCTTAGTATCATTATTATTTTCACCGACTTGAAGTAAAGCTTCACGTACCTCCAAAATTTGAAATCTTATAGCTCTAACGCTTTCTACACGACTCTCCCAACGAGTAGAAGATAATGGTTTTAGTGTAAGTTTCGACACATTTTCTAACAAAATTTTCCATCTTTTTGTTTAATTTGAAAAAATAGTATATATTCTTTGAATGACTCCAAAAAAATCTTTTGCTTTACCGCAACTATTAGCAATATCACATCATGTTAAATTGAGACTGTGAGAACCACAAGGAGTAAAAAATGCTCGAAAATTTTTATCTAAACT
>JAIUZE010029634.1:0-17329 GCA_022085475.1 Heliosperma pusillum | reverse complement strand
AATTAACAAACTTATATGATTGATTGAATTACCTAAATTTATGCATGAAGATATCAGTCTGTGATATTATGAAGATTTTATGAAGATTTTATGAAGATATATTTTTTGTTAGTTTTTTAAAGAGAGAGAGGTTAAGTGTTTTGGGCTTTTTATTTTTTTAGAGAGAGAAATGATTTTGGGTCAAATGAAAAGTTAGGAATGACCCTAACAATTTTTCAGCCCAATGCATATTAGAAATTAGGTGTCAGTCCAACAAAGTCTGAGATTCACATGATAAGGTCTCAGATTCACAAAACAAAGTCTCAGATTCACATATTAAGGTATGTGATTCACAAAACAAACAAAGTCCAAGTTTAATGAATGAATTTGGTGAGGCTAGCTGCCTCGCCATAATTAGCTGCCTCACCGGATTCGGTCTCTATATATATATATATATAGAGAGAGCAAAGATCAATTGAGTCCACCCCATTCCCTAGAGTCCTTGAGTCCTATTTTGGACCATTAGATGAAGGAGGATGAGTGGCTGAGATTGGTGCTCCCAAAAGGTAATTAATGGCTTAATTTCCCACTCTCTCTCATCTTTACTAATTAACCACTAATCCCCACCCTAATTCAATATATAACATTTTTCCACCCAACTACTTCTCTCTCATCACACATAATATCATTTCTCTTCCTCTCTCTAAAACCCAAATAAATCAAAACCCAAATAAATCCCTCCTTCTAATTTCCTCTCACTCACCAACCTCCACCCACCCAACACCATCCCACAAACACCATACCCGACACCCAAACACTCACCACCAACACCCACCACCGCCAAAAGTGTCGGCCCACTGCAACCACCACCGACACCACCCTCACGACGCCACCCTCCTACCTCCTCCACCGCCGGCCACGGCCCACACCCTCCTCCACCGGATCTGTCACCCACCTTCCTCCTCATCTGCCGCCACCTACCTCCACAACCCACTCCTCCACAACCCACCCCTCCACATCAGCAACCACAAACACCTCCACAACCTCCTCCCATCACCACCACCGTCGCATACACCACACAACTACATACACCAACACTAAAAACCCGACAACAACACCACACGACCACTGCTGCTTCACCAACCGCCACCAACCACCACTAACTACAAGCCCAGATCTGCCCCGACCTTCACCAACCACTCAACCCACCACGGCTCTGCCTTCCTCCTCCTCCATCCGTCTACGGCTTCTTCTCCTACTTCTTCTTTTCTTTTTTTTTTTTTTTTTTTCAGATCTGGTTTTTCTTTCCAGATCTGGGTTTGTTGAAGGTGGTTCATGGTGCCTGTTGATGTGGTTGTGGCGAGGTGGTGGGGGTGGGGGTGGTTCTTCTACTTCTTCTTGTTGGTTTTGTTGTTGGGTTTATTGTGTGGTGGGTTTATTGTGTTTATTTTTTGGTTTTCTTGTTGGTTTTGTTTGTTTTTCTTTTATTTTTTTTCAGATTTAAAAAAAATGTGTCAAATGTTGACGTCTCTATTAAAGTAACATATATTGTCTATTAAAGTAACACATATTATCTATTAAAGTAACACAAATTTTTTATTAAAGTCACATATATCGTTTATTAAAGTAACACTAATTATTAATTCTAGATCTGAAAAAATGGTGTCAAGTAATAATGACTTCTATTAAAGTAACACAAATTCTCTATTAAAGTTACACATTTTATTTATTAAAGTCACATATATCGTCTATTAAAGTTACACATTTTATTTATTAAAGTCACATATATCGTCTATTAAAGTTATACATTTTATTTATTAAAGTCACATATATCGTCTATTAAAGTTACACATTTGATTTATTAAAGTCACATATATCTTATATTAAAGTAACACACATTATTTATTAAAGTAACACAAAATGACCTTAAAAGTTACACTTGTTGATGTCAGATCTGTTTCTTTTTTTAGTTTTTACTCTTGTTTTCAAATTTTGTTTCTAGATCTACCTTTTTCTAGATCTACCTTGCTTTTTATATAGTTTTTACTACAGTTACACTCATAAAGCACTACAGTTACACTCATTCAGGACTACAGTTACACTCATAGAGGACTACAGTTAAACTCATAGAGGACTACAGTTACACTCATAGAGGACTACAGTTACACTCATAGAGGACTAAAGTAACACTCATAATTTTGTAGTAAATTACGTAAATTCAACATGTAATAAAATTCAAAAAATTCCACTCAAAATGACCTAAAATTACTAAAGTTACACTCGTAAAGTATTAGAGTTACACTCGTAAATCATCGAAGTTACACTTGTAAAATGTTAAAATTATATAAATTCAAATTTTTATGTAAAAAACCGTCTTAAAAAAAATTAAAGTTACACTCCTAAAATGTTAGAATTATACTCGTAAAATGTAAAAAATTATATAAATTGAAATTTATAAGTAATAAACCGTCTTAAAAAAATATTAAAGTTACACTCGAAAATCATCCAAGTTACACTCGTAAAATGTCAAAATTATATAAATTCAAATTTTCATACAAAACCGTCTAAAAACTATTAAAGTTACACTCGAAAATCAGCAAAGTTACACTCGTAGAATGTTAAAAGTATATATATTCAAATTATTATATCAAAACCGTCTTTAAAATTTAAAGTTACGCTCGAAAATATTAGAGTTACACTCGAAAAGTATTAAAGTTACACTCGTAAGGTGTTAAAATTTTTTAAATTCAAATTTTGTATACAAACCGCCTTAAAAACTTAAAGTTACACTCTAAAACATTAGAGTTACACTCGCAAGCATCAAAGTTACACTCATAAATCTCAGCAGCTAAAAAGTGCTCAAAAGTGCTTAAAAGTGTTTAAAAAGTGATTAATGTAAGCTAGAGAGAGAAAGTTAATTAATTAATACATAAGTAATTAATTAGTGATAAGTGTATTTTTTAATCTCTCAAATCTCAACCATCCATCTCCCTCATCCAATGGCTAGGATGAGGACTCAAGGACTCTAAGAAAATGGTGGACTCAATTGAACTAAGCTCTATATATATATATATATATATATATATATATATATATAGGTTCTTATGAGTCCACCTTTTTTTGTGAGTCCATGAGTCCTCATCTTAGCCATTGGATGAGGGAGATGGATGGATGAGATTGTAGAGACAAAAACACACTTAACACTAATCAATTACATATGCACTAATTAATTAACTTTCTCTCTCTAGCCTTTAGTTAATCACTTTTGAGTTTCTGAGATTTATGAAAGTAACTTCATCCCCTTTTTGTGTAACTTCAACTAAAGTGTGATTTCGACTATATAAATTTGAATTTATGAAACTTCAAGACAAATTTATGTCATTTTAGACTTTTTATGAGTGTAACTTCAGTCATTATGAGTGTAACTTCAACCGTTATTTATGAAACTTCAAACTAAAATGTGATTTCGACTATATAAATTTGAATTTATGAAACTTCAAGACAAGTTTATATGACTTTAGCCTTTTTAGGAGTATAACTTTAGTCATTACGAGTGTCACTTCAACCATTATTTTTGTAACTTCAAACTAAAATTTGATTTTGACTACATAAATTTGAGTTTATGAAATTTCAAGACAAGTTTATGTGATTTTAGCCTTTTTATGAGTGTAACTTCAGTCACTACGAGTGTAACTTCAACCATTATATGTGTAACTTCAAGCTAAAATGTGATTTCGACTATATGAATTTGAATTTATGTAACTTTAAGACAATTTTATGTGATTTTAGCCTTTTCTGATTGTAACTTCAACCATTATTTGTGTAATTTCAAGCCTTATATGTGTAACTTTAACCCAAAATACAATTAAATTTTAGCATTTTTATGAGTGTAACATTTTACTTTATTAGTGAAACTTCAATTATTATTTGTGTAACTTTAGTTATTTATAGTGTAATTTTATGCATTAGTCTTTTCTAGTGTGACTTCAGTCCAAACTAGTCAAATTTCAATCCAAATCTCTGTAACTTCAGTCCAAACCTATGTAACTTCAGTCCAAACCTATGTAACTTCAGTTATATAACTTTAGTCTAAAATAGTGTAACTTTAGATCTAGAAATATAAACACCATAAAAAAATAAAAAAACGAAATCTAAAATAAAAAAATAAAAACATAACAAATTAAAAAAAAAACATAAAACATATAAAAAAATGTGTAACTTCAACAAAAAAAAACTGTGTAACTTCAGTCATTATATGGGTAACTTCAGTCATTATATGGGTAACTTCAGATACTAAAAGTGTAACTTCAGTCATTATATAACTTTAAGGTCATTTTGTGTTACTTTAATAAATAATATTTGTTACTTTGATATATGTGACTTTAATAAATAAGACATGTAACTTTAATAGAGAATTTGTGTTACTTTAATATACAATATGTGTAACTTTAATAGAGAATTTGTGTTACTTTAATATATAATATGTGTTACTTTAATATACAATATGTGTGACTTTAATATACAATATGTGTGACTTTAATAAATAATATGTGATATTTTAATAGACGTCATTAAAGTTTGACCCACCTTTTCAGATCTAAAAACCAAAGAAAAACAGAAAAATAAACAAAACAAATATTTAAGCAAAACTGAAGAAGAAAAAGAAAAGGAAAAAGAAAAAAAAGAGAAATGAGAACACCACCAAAACCATACCATTTTTCAGATTTGAAAAAAGAAAAAAAGAAAAGAAAAGGAAGATGGTACAAATCTGAAAAAAGAAAAAAAAAAAAGAAGAAGAAGAAGAGAGGAGAAGGAGGCAGGGGAGGAAGACGGAGTGACGGCAGGGGGCGGCTGCCGGCAGGGGGGCGGCAGCCAGTAGGTCGGTGGCAGGGGCGGCGCGGCAGGCGTGGAGGCGTGGCGTGGAGGCGGATGTGTGGTGCATGCGGGTGTATGGTGGAGGCGGAGGCGTGGAGGCGGCGACGTGGAGGTGGCAGGGGAGAAGGTAGGTGGTGGTGGGATTTTTTTTTATTTTAAGATCTAGTTTTTTTGTGGTGGTGTGTGTCGGTTTTGGTGGTGGTGGTTGGGTTGAATGAAGGATGAGGATTATTTTGGGATTTTGAATTTATTAGGGTTTTAGAGAGAGATGAGATGATAGATATTGTGTGAGATGAGAGAGAACCAGTTGAGTGAAAAAGCTTATATATTGAATTAGGGTAGATTAGTGATTAATTAGTGAAAAGTAGAGAGATAGTGGTATTAATGACCATTTAGGAGAATCAATCTCAACCATCCATCTCTCTCATCCAATGGTCACAAAGAGGACTCATGGACTCACTCTTTTGGGATGGACTCTCTTGATCCTTTCTCTCTCTCTCTCTCTCTCTCTCTCTCTTCTCTTCTCTATATATATATATATATATATAATATATATATATATATATTATATAATATGATATATATATATATAGAATCAGGATCCTGTCCGAACCTAAAGTACGGTGCGAACCTACGAACTAAATACAAACCATTCAATTAAAGTAATCTACAGACATTATAAAACACTCATTACCTCACAATTCAAGCATATTAAAACAAAACCTGGGACCCCCATTCTCTTTCATGCTACCCTTCGTATACCTTCCCTCCTCCACCTCCCCCAAACACCACCCTCCGACGCCGACCACCCGATGTCACTCCGTTGCCGACAACATTGCTTTACGTCTTCCCCATCGACAAAGTCGGAACACCTACGCCGGCTAGCCTAGATTCCGGCGAACACTCACCCTCGTTCGCGCATCACTTTGGCTACCTCATTGTCCCTCCGCCTTGCTCTACCACAATCGATCGAAATGAAGTCTATTTGACTCAAAATTCTTCTAACAAGAACATTATTCCAGTTAGTTTTTCGAAATTCATCTTTGTTTTTCATAGATCTAATATTAAAAATCACAATACGCATATATCTACTAATGGATATCGGTGCAAGAGCGCCAGCGACGGAGTTTGGGCTGATGTGGCGGCGGCTATGGCTGGTGATGTGGTGTCAGAGTAGAGCTCGTGATGTTGTACTGCTAGCCCATGTGTTGATACTGTTAGTGGTGGTGTGATTTTAGTTGTGTTGTGGTGGTCGGCAAAGGTGAGGGATTGTGTGGTGGTGCTTGCTTGGTGGCGGCGGCAAAGGTGAGGTGATATGTGGTTTTAGTCGATCGTAGCACATCATTGGTGACGAAATGGTGTTAGCAGTAGGTGGTACGGAAGGTACGGTGGTCCTCGATGCTGGTGATAGGCCGGTGGCTGTGGTGGTATGGTGGTTGATGGTAGTGGTGGCGCAGTTTGGGGTGGATACATATAGTAGTGTCACCGGATACATGTATCAATACTACTAGATACATGTATAATTTGTGTATCTAGTCGTATTGACATGTGTATCTGACAGTATTTCTTTGTGTATCTAGCTAGTTCGTACAGTTCGCACTGAACTCTAGTTCGCACAGGATCTCGACTCTATATATATATATATATATATATATATATATATATATATATATATATATAGTTATATTATTATGAAATAGATGGATGTCCATAATGTAGGAATATTCTAGACTCAACTCTTTACATTCCTATTGTATATCTCCTACATATTCATGTATATATACTCTTGTATGTTAATGAGAAAAACACACCTTTTTACCATTATATTTCCTACATATTATAACACGTTATCAGCACGATTGCACGTTAATAAAGCAAAAGGAATAGGTCGGTTCTTTCACTAATTTATCTCAATTCTTATCAAAAGTAAGGTAAGTCCTCATTTAGTACTACAATTTGTATATCATATATTACTACAATTTGTATATTGTATATGCGTAAATTAGTTTGTTTCTAGTTATCATAAAATATTACTTCTACGATATTAATAAAGTAAATAAAAGTTACGCTTGTGTCACATGTTTATGGGAAAACATCTAGGTACATGTTTTACATATAATATACGAGTTTTCTTTGGTTTATAGGAGGACATTATTAGTCTATTAATTTTGTTGAGTGATCTTATTCAATTTTGTTTGGTTGTCTGCTATTGAACCAATATAATATCATATATACTTGACATATAAATATTAAATTGATTGGTATAAATATATCATTCCGTTTGTTATGGCTACAATTTTAATTATGACTATTTTATTATTTTATTTTTAATTGTTTATTATATCAATTTTGATTAATTGTCAAAACTTCAATTAATGGAAATTTGTTTGTGGGATTATTAATATACGTTTAAAAAAAATCGTTTGGGAGATTATTAATACACATTATGCAATCCCCTTTATTTACTGCATATTGACTAAAATCATTGTGATGTTTATACATGAATAGTAATATAATTATTGCAAACTAAGATTGTCAGTGGCACACTATTGTTATTTCAGTTGTATATGCATATGATTTTAATTATAATTACACTATTATTTTGTATATATTTCTGGTTGTATCCAATTATTCAATTGATGTGATATTATTTCTATATTGCGGTTGTTCTTTTGGAACATAAAATTAAATTATCTTTCTTTTTAATTCATGATGGGATCGTCATTAAGTTTGGTTGTTGGACTTCTACTTATTTTGTATGGAATCGTATAACTCTAGTATTATTTGTCATCGATTATCTTATCGTTAATCTCATCATTAAAAATAAAAAATAAAAAAATAGATTATGAGACATACCAAGAGTTATTATTTAATACAATTCATTGTATACTAGCTAATTATTAAGAATTATGTACCATAATTCCCCTAATAACTCCTAATAATTGTGTATGTTTATTCAATTTAATTTTCGCTTGTTCATAATAACTATTTTGGCGTATGGACTTGATAGTGATTTTGCAAGTATTAATGTTAATTTGAATTTTATTTATACATTATTATATTCATGAGTGTACATAAGAAATTTATATACGGTCACAATGTTTAATCTCAAGTTTTATGATGAACATATTATATTATTGAGTATTTAAGTGAGACTTTAATGATGATGTTAAAACAATATTATTTTAAAAGTTATGTACAAACATTTCGAGATGTGTTTTGAGGATATTTAAATAAAGAATTAAAGATCTGAGACTACTACCTTTTTTTTAATGAAATAATGAAACCTACTAATTAAATTAACAATTGAACGGATGTTAAGAGTTATAGAATGATTATTCCAATGATATTAAATAACATGATTTTGCGAAACTTACTTTCTTGATTTTCCGATGATATTCAATGTACGCCTTGGATTATATGCATCATGTGAAAATTTGTTATATAACTACTCCAATAAAATATATAATTGTTGTATACATTCAAAGACCATTATCTTAAAAATGAAAATTGATTTGATTATATTGAATGAAATGTTAATAATTATAATATCGAATATGATGGTGGTGAAAATACTTTGGCTTGAAAAAGATATCTATGTGATTGTTGTACTATGTGGTATTGGAGATGATATAAAGATACATTCAAATTATGTGTATTTGAATTTGGATATTGAGAGTGGACATACAATAGTTGAATATGGTATAGCTCTATGAAATTACACAACAAGTAAACTAATGAATCTAATATATGAATTGTTTGATTGTAATCATATGTTTATTAAAATGTTATGAATCTATGACCAAATTTATGATATGCTCTTTGATAGTACATTGATAAATTAAAATACATATATTTGCAACATATTTGAGAATTGTGATTTATAATGGACCTATGGTTATGAAATTATGTATTTTTATTAAAATGTTATTGGAATTATATTGTTATACATTGATGGAGTAGTGGCACATGCAACATATAGTATTCATAATTATCGTACGTAGGCCATGAATATTATTGAAATTGATGTGTTTATTTTAAATAAATAAATAGAACTTTCATTCCCACCGGAAGTGGGATGGTAAAGGACTAGAGGTACTTAATACGTGAGAATATATACGAGCAATACATACATATGTATATAATTGAGTAAATAAATTTGATCAATGGTTTGACATAGCAACCGATTTGAAAGTTACTCAATATCCATCTCACCTAAAGGAATATCTGACTTCTAAATTTATTTGATCATCTAAATGATAAATGTTATATATCCTAAGCATATTAGAATAAAAATGAGTTGTTTGCACAAATTTATGATATTATATAGTGCATTGGAAAGATTTGATAGGAATTTTAGAAGTCAACAATATGTATGGAGACAATTTTGTTTGTTCTTATCATTTATATATATTATAACATATATACTCATAATATAAATATTGAATAGTCTTGCTTATATATATAAGACATCAATTTATGTCTAACGTCACATCATTTATCTGGCCAGATGAAAATAAATTCATTTAAGTTTATTTAAATATAGCTAACCAGAAGATTAGCATGAAGAGTATATTCAACTAATAATGTGGCGTTTGATAAGTAAAATTATCGATACATAACCAAATGCATATAAATAGTCGCCCTGAATTATATGCATATAGATGTTGATATAAAATTATTAAAAAATGTGACAAATTGAGGCCATCCGGGTTCTCATTATACCCGTTTTGATAAACCAGAAGTTTATCTTATAAATTAGACAATAAAGTGCTGAAAACTCTTTCTTGTTGTTTTTTTTTAATTGAGTAAATAGCAAGACACACAAATGAGATTGAGTATTATTTTTAGAGATCTTACTGATAAAGTAATCCATTATTGATACTTTAGAAGGGGACAAAAGTCTACATAGAAAAATTTCAGTGGCTGGAAGTCCACGTGTGCAATCTTATGAAGCACAATTTATTTTCAAATGGGCTCTTTGGGGAATATTATTTCAGCACATAGAAAGCCAACTGCGTAATATTGAACTCCCCGTATTATGTCTCCTGAAGAGAACCATTGATTAAAAGATGATATTATATATGTTCTAAGGTGAATATGAATATCTATCTTGAATGGAGTTTTTACCACCTTAGGGGGAGAGTGATAAGGAAAAGCCGCTAAAAACATACAAGTAGTATTGATCCCCAATTGAACCTGAAGTTCAATGATTATTAAATATGAAATACATCAAGAGGTTCAGAAAATAAGAATAATGATTTATATATATTCATTTGGTTATGATGATGTATTATGATAAATATTTACGCGCTTGATCACCTTATCTTTTTGTGAAATGTTTTAAACATTGAAATCTATGATTTGACTATAGACATATTTGACCCAATCTGAGGCTTGGTTAGTCATAGCTTGGTCATAGGGAGTATATGTTATGAACATTAAGATTCTTGCCAAATTGTATAATAACTATACGCATGAAGTATATTGAAAATTTCATACTCGGTTCACATATTTTATAAGTAAAATGAGAGAAAAATGGCAAGCATGTGCAGTTGGTACTCATGAATAGTTATGAAACTTGAATGTCCCTGAAGTGATAAAGATATCCGAATGATGATAGATGGCCTATACGGAAAAGTAATGGTACCGCATATACTTGGATTCAGATATCATTGAACAATACTATTAATACCAAGAAACAAAGAAACTATATTGATATACTTATGGAACCGATACATTTTCCGCGCAAAATTTAATGGACTATATAATGGGGATCTTCTATCTAAAAATGAAAGTCCATTGCAATTGTCGACACAATTAATGATAAAAAATGAGCTCATAAACCTGAAATTTATCATAGACCTGAAGTTCATTCATGTCATGAATACTGAAAAGGACATTGTACAGTTTGCATTATCGAGTCATCATTTGTGCATATAGAAAGTAAATTAATCATTTGCATATTATCTTTATATTAATTTCATCATTGCATTATTATATAACAAGTAATTTTGAACGTAGGTATATACATCATATACATGCACATGGTGTGTATTTTATTCCTTTAAGTTTAAATGAATAAGTGGATATATTATACCCACATACACGAGAACTCCTCGAAGGAGCGTATTATAAATTATATCAAATTGATAGTGTGGTTGATCAATTGAGTTTCTAAAACACTTTTTATTAAATTATGAACCTCTACACGGTGATTGCAGATATTCAACATCAATGCTCTTGAAGAGCTTATGCGAAATAAGTAAATATTTTCTCAACCTGAAGTTTGAGCATCTTTGAGAATTTTCGTGATTATATACTTTATTATAAATATGTAGTAAGATGATTTGACGAGAAAGATAAATTATTTTTCAAATAATTTTTGTTAATAAACGAATTGATTCTCCGGAAGAGAATAATGGATTTGGGAATGATAGTTATACTCTTTTCCCTTCGTCTAGGTTTTTATCCCAATGGGTTTTTCCTAGTAAGGTTTTTAATGAGGTAGCATTTTGGCACGTTAATACGCTGTAGTCATGATCATCATGATTGTTAAAATGACAATTATTCTAGACATATAATATTATGTTATTACTTGAGAAGAATTTATATTACAAGTGTGACTATAATATTTGAGATGAAGGCTCGAAAGTCATCATGAATATCTATATCCAGATTGCGAGTTTTGAAGAAATAATATATTGAAATTACCAAGGATTTCTATTGATTGAAAGATATCAAGTTTATCAACAACGATGGATTATATCCAACGATCGAGAAGTTACATCAAATATCGAGAAGTTATATCAAAGCAGGAATTATTTCAAGATATATTGAGCTATGTAATGATCAGGGGGAGTAACACGTGTTGTACTCTTTTTCCTTATCCATGGTTTTGTCCCGCTGGGTTTTCCATGGAAAGGTTTTAACGAGGCGGATAATTATGCGTGTTTGAAGACTAATGTACTCTTTTCCTTTCTAGTGTTTTTCCCATAGGGTTTTTCTAGTAAGGTTTTTAACGAGACATGTCTTCAGGAATGAACATCCAAGGGGGAGTGTTATGAAATATATTATTATGGATGTCCATAATGTAGGAATATTCTAGACTCAACTCTTTACATTCCTATTGTATATCTCCTACATATTCATGTATATATACTCTTGTATGTTAATGAGAAAAACACACCTTTTTACCATTATATTTCCTACATATTATAACACATATATATATATATATATATATAGAGCTTAGTTCAATTGAGTCCACCACTTTCTTAGAGTCCTTGAGTCCTCATCCTAGCCATTGGATGAGGGAGATGGATGGCTGAGATTTGGGAGATTAATAAATACACTTATCACTAATTAATTACATATGCACTAATTGATTAACTTTCTCTCTCTATCTTTTAATTAATCACTTTTTAAACACTTTTAAACACTTTTGAGCACTTTTTACACTACAAGAATATAGTGTATTAGCGACGGAAATTTTGCGACAGATATGTAATCCGTAGCAAAAACATAATTGCGACGGATTTTGCGACGGGAATTACTAGTTGCGACGGATTTGCGACGGATATTCCGTCGTAGTTCATTTTCACTTATGGCGCCCAACTTTTCACATGGCGGGAAATTATGCGACGCAATTGCGACGGAATATCCGTCGCTAAATAAGATACTGCGACGGACTTGCGACGGATAGTCCGTCGCAGAGGTAAATAATTGACTGACAAATTGACCAAAGGTAGAAGACACGTGTTTTTTTCTGCGACGGAATATCCGTCGCAATACCTTATTTAGCGACGGACTTGCGACGGAAATTCCGTCGCAAAGGTAAATAAATGACTGACACGTGCTTTATTTCTGCGACGGACTTGCGACGGAAAGTCCGTCGCAGGGTCTTTTAAATGACTAAACTCGCGTCTCTTCCCCTTTACCAAAATCATTTTTATTAAACCTAAATCCCCAAATTGACGACGGCGACGACGACAACGACGACAACTACAACGACGACGGCCACCACAAAGACCACCACGACGACCCACTAAATTCTTCCCTCCTCTCTCTCAGATCTCTCTCTCTTTCTTCTCTTATTTATGTTTTCATGTGTTTTGTTCCCTCCGGCCACCCACCGGACCACCCCTCTCCTTTTCCCCTTCCCTTGGTCGCCCTTTCCCCTTACCCTTTCCCCTGCCCCTGGCCGGACCCCGCTGCCACCACCGGACCACCCCCCTCCTTTTCCCCTTCCCTTTCCCTTTCCCTTTCCCCTTTCCCCTGCCCCTGGCCGGACCACCCTCTGCCACCCACCGGACCACCCCTCATTCTTTCCCCTGCCCCTTTCCCCTCATTGATGAGTATTAAAGTAGTGAATATGTTAGTAAGTTACTACCTTTTCCCAAATTTTGATTGAAGACGGATCGACCCGTCTTAAGTTTAAGACGGATTAAATCTTCCTCATAAAGGGCAAATAAAGTGTAAGTGGGTTATCTCCTCACTTAAGTTTAAGACGGATTAAATCCCCCTGCCGCCGCCCCCGCCCCACTGCCACCCTCCCTCCTTTGAATTGTTGTAATTATTAATATAGATAATTATTATTACTCCCTCCGTCCCGGTCATTTGTCGTGCTTTACTTTTGTCACAATTATTAAGGAAATATTGTACATATATGATAGACTTAGTACCCGTTCAAGAATTACGCATTAGGTGTAATTCTTGAATAGTCCCCGTTTTGGGACTGTCTTTGAATCTTTAATGTCATTTAGGTGGTAAATACTAATCATTTTTTTAATTGTTATTTGACGATTAAGTTTGGTTGACAGTTCCTTTAATGTTCTCTGAATACATATGGAGAGTGACAAGTCATTCAACATTGTGTATTTGGAGAACTGTAGGGAATTGCTGCCGAATTTTCGTCTCATAATAATTAATTAAATGATTAGTATTTACTAATGGTATGAAAGATTCATAGATGGGTTTAGGTTGGAGAGATAAGGACCCCATGAACTCGAATATTTTTTTTGTTGTTGTTGTTGTTGTTGTTGTTGTTGTTGTTGTTGTTGTTGTTGTTGTTGTTGTTGTTGTTGTTGTTGTTGTTGTTGTTGTTGTTGTTGTTGTTGGAGGTTGGAGGTTGGAGATTGGAGGTTGGAGGTTGGAGGTTGTTTGTTGTTTGTTGTTTGTTGTTTGTTGTTTGTTGTTTGTTGTTTGTTGTTTGTTTGTTGTTGTTTGTTGTTTGTTGTTTGTTGTTTGTTGTTTGTTGTTTGTTGTTTGTTGTTTGTTTGTGTAATATGATGTGTATTAGTAGTTATTGTTGTTATTGTTGCTTTTAGTAAACTTTTAGTTCTTGTTGTTATTGTTTTGAATATTTATTTAAGTCGATAATAATAATTATAAACGTGTATGTAGATTTGAAATGAAAAGAGTACAACGGGCATGGATGTATGAAAGATTGGATTGTAATAAAAAATGAAGGCAGGAGTTTGTAAAGGGCGTTAATGAATTCATTAATTATGTTAAGAATCAAGAAGATTACGGTAGATGTAAGGAAATTAGGTGCCCATGTGTAAAGTGTAGAAATCGCAAATTTTTAGTCGAACAAGAAGTACGAAAACACCTAGGGCTTTGGGGCTTTTGCGATGACTATTATTATTGGGTGTGCCATGGTGAAAATTTTCCCGTTGAGGAGAGGTCTGACAATCCCTATAGGGATATGGTGGAGGATGCGTTGCGCGACAACATTAATGAAATTATAATGGAAAATGTTGACGCCGAAGTGGTCGATGAATCTCCAAATCCTAATGTACTAGCCTTTTTCAAAATGTTGGAACATGCCAATAAACCGGTGTATGAGGGGAGTCGTATCTCTCTGTTGCAGTCAGCTTCCCGGTTGGTAACTTTGAAATGTGAATACAATTTACCCCACAAATGTGTAGATGGTAGCGCGTCATTTATAGGGGACATTATTCCTGAAAATCATGTTATGACGCGTAACTTCTATGAAACCAAAAATATTCTTAAAGCTCTTCAACTGCCTTATGAAAAGATAGATGCGTGTGAAATAGGCTGTATGTTGTTTTGGGATGATGATAGTCTTCTCGATAAGTGTAGAAAATGTGGTAGAGATCGATATAAAAAACAAAAGAATGCAAATGGCAAAAGGGTTGGGAAAAATATTTTAACTTATGTCCCAATAGGACCGCGTTTGCAACGACTTTATGCCACAAAACTAATTGCGGCAGAGATGCGGTGGCATCATGAAAATCCACGTGTCAGCGGGATAATGTCTCATCCAAGTGACGGCGAGGCTTGGAAACATTTTGATCGCATACATCCTTCTTTTGCAAGTGAGCCTCGAAATGTTCGACTTGGTCTTTGTACTGATGGTTTCGCACCTTTCGGTCAATACGGAAAGTCGTACTCCTGCTGGCCGGTAATGCTCACTTCATACAATTTACCACCCTGGCTATGTATGAAAAGACAGTTTATGTTTCTATCATTACTTATACCCGGTCCGAACAGTCCCAAAAAATTTCTTGACGTTTATTTACAACCGTTAATTCGCGAGTTGAAGCAGTTGTGGGAGACAGGGTTGTACACATACGAAGTCTCTAGAAAGCAGAACTTTGATCTTAGAGCCGTACTATTATGGACTATCAATGACTTTCCTGCTTACGGCATGTTATCGGGTTGGTCAACTGCTGGTGAACATGCGTGTCCATATTGTATGGAGAAGGAGACTAAGTCGTTTTGGCTTTATAAAAGTAAAAAATGGAGTTGGTTTGATTGTCATAGACAGTTTTTACAACCTGATCATGTTTTTCGCAAAGATAAAGTTAATTTTCGAAAAGGACGAGTTGAGAAAGATTTTGCTGCTACGAGATTAACGGGTGAAGAAGTGTGGGATTGTGTGAAGCATTTTCCCAAAGTTGTGGATGCAAGTAAAGCTGAATTGGACTCGTTAAAAGTTTCTCGCGTTGGGTGGTGGAAACAAAGCATTTTTTGGGAACTTCCTTATTGGAGAACACTATTAATTTGTCATAACCTTGATGTAATGCATATCGAGAAAAACTTTTTCGAGCAACTGATTCACACGGTGATGAATGTGAAAAACAAGACAAAGTTTACCCCACAAGCACAAGAGGACATGTTGACCGTTTGTTCTAAACAGCGAAACATGGATTCATTCATTTTGAATAAAGAACAAAAGAAGGTGTTGTGTGATTGGATATCCAATTTGAGATTTCCGGACGGTTATGCTTCAGATCTGAGTAGATGTGTTGATAAACACGAGTTGAAACTACATGGATTGAAAAGTCATGATTGTCACGTGGTTATGGAGCGTTTACTTCCAGTGGCTTTAAGGCACCTTCTTCCGAAGAATGAGTGGAATGCTATAACTGAGCTTAGCCAATTTTTCAGAGATTTGTGTACTTCAGCGATACAAGTTGAAAAAATAACTACTCTCGAGAACAACATTGCCGAAATCATTTGCAAGTTAGAGAAGATATTTCCACCATCTTTTTTTAACTCAATGCAGCATTTACCAATTCATTTGCCGTATGAACTGAAAATGGGTGGTCCAGTGCAATATAGGTGGATGTATCCTTTTGAGAGGTAATTAATTCCACAATTATCCAATTTTTACTTTAATTATTTCAGTCTATCTACTTATCCAAGTTTTTTATAGGTTCTTAAATCATTTGAACAAAAAGATTGGAAATAAAGCGCGTGTTGAAGGTTCTATATGCAACGCGTATTTGCTTGAAGAAATTGCCAATTTCTGTTCCTTTTATTTTGAAGAGAACGTGGACACAAAAGCCAAGGATCTCGACGTACGCTCGAAAGAGCCTACGTAGTCTACCTTACCCGAGATTTTTCAAGATCACGGGGGAATTTGTTCTGGAAAGTGTCGTGAAAGATTTTTAGAAGACAACGAATATGAGCGTGCACACTTATATGTTTTATCTAACTGTGATTTAGAAGAATTGAAGCATAACGAAGTGTAAGTAAAAAAATCGTCCTTTGAAACTGTAATTATTAATAATTAATTATAACAACATGCATGTAAAAACTATTACTTAATTCGACATTTTTTATAATGAATATATAGGATGTTTGAAAATTATATCAAAACAGAATATCCACAATTTCTCACAGCCGAGGATATTTGGAACAAATTTGACACAAGATTTCCCCAATGGTTTAGAGGACAAGTAAGTACATACTACATACTAACACCAGATTACTCTTTTTTTTCAATTTTTTTAATACCTGAAGGTATTATAATTTGATAATAATTTAACAATGATAGGTAAACAACTTAAAAGATCCAGTTCTCATTGCCTTAGCACAAGGTCCTTCGAAAAGGGTGCGAACATGGAAACGTTATTTCATTAACGGATACAAATTTCGCACTTTCAAAGATGGGTTAGATTTGGAAAAATCTACACTTAATAATGGAGTATGTGTAAGTTCG
>JAIUZE010029632.1:0-27565 GCA_022085475.1 Heliosperma pusillum | reverse complement strand
ACTCGATATCATTTACGTGTTTTATGTGTTTTCCATGTTAGAAATCGTATTTAGAATATGATTTGTAAACTTAGGAATTGTGTTGTTGATGATGGTTGTTGTTAGTTGATAATTGATATGAGAATTGATGATTTCTGATGTTAGATGATATTTGTGTTATGTCTTAGTGAAAATTGTGAAATCCGTATGACCCGTGCCTGCCAGACCAGGACGCTGACAGCGTTCCCTGGACGCTGGCAGCGTCGTAGGACGCTGGCAGCGTCGTCCGCCGCTGGCAGCGTTACTCGTTGCCAGTTTTCCCAAGTCGACTGCAGTTTTCCTACACTGACCCTTTTTCGTAAAATGATCATATCTCCTTCGTTACTTGCTTGTTTTGGGCTTGTGACATCCCGTTGAAACTGTAAGAGGATACGCTAGCACCTCCATTTGGAATTTTTGCATTTGCATTTCTAGAACTCTAGTTATGACCGTTTGAAGTGGACCCTTGTTTTAGTTGGTTTCCAAAGACGTTGTTTTGGAGAGGGGATCTATGTTTCTTATTTATTATGCTTCATAAACTTGTTTTAATGCTTATGTATCATGTATTGATTCATTTTTATGATAGTTAAATTTATATAATTCCCTATTCTCATGTTTTGTGACGGTTTTTGGTATGTCCCACTTTGAGTCGGTTTATACAAATGTTACGGTTTGAGCACTATTTTGTTATGTGCTTTGTACTCTCATTCCCTTGGCTACCTCCACGTTCGTAAGGCTGGAATGTGGACTATTTGTTAGTGGGCATACAACGACGTTGTTGGGAGGCGAACGCATTGCGTTGATCGACCCGGCCGTCAAATGTTGTGTACTTGCGAGGTGGTGTTATTTGCATGTAGCGTACCGCTTGTTATGAGGCTTGAGCTCTTTTCCGCCTCTTTCGTGAATTATATCGACCGAATTTGGGGTACTCGGCGTCAATGATTGACCGAGTCTTGGATGCGAAATGTTTATCGCATGGCGAACCGGAAAATGCGATTTCGGGAGTCTGGCCAGATTTAGAATAGGACCGTATTATTATCGTCGTCCTACCGGGAAGAAAATAGTCCACATATACGAATTGAATTGAATCGTGTATGCGTTCAGGGAAATGCTTATCTCGTGGATGCCTTTTAATCATACTTGTCATGTACACGGTGCTAGTGCGTTTCATTTACCGTGAGAGATGTCGTCATTGTGTCGGTGTGTTTGGATGAATGATTATATAATTGATCATTGGATGACTTGGCATGGTTTGTTTGTCGAGTCTCAATCTTAACAAACTTATACCTCTAACGGTGAGATGCAAGCCCTAGTGATTGTATTCGGTTGCCTAAGAGTGTCTTCTCCGAGTCTTTGTATAACATGATGGATTCGGACTTGTACTTCATATGCTCTTATCATTATATATTGAATTGTCTATCTATCCTTATCGTATTTCACATGTATATCTATATATGCATGCTTCTACTTTTGTATTTCCTTTTTTGTACGTTTAATGTGATATGGCTGGGAGAACTCGGAGTTACTCCCCACTGACTGTGGCGTTCATGTTTTTCATGGATGAACAGGTTGCTTGATTGGATGACTTTTTTCTTGTGGTATTTTAGGTTCGGGTGTGAGCTAGCGGGCGTTGTCCCTGGATGAAACACCTCTAGACGTTCATTAGCTAGATGCTAAATAACTTTGTCTTTTGTTAACACTTTGAGAGACTACGTCTCTTGTAGTATTTTGTATTTGGTTTGTAATATTTGACACTCCTCGTATTTTCTATTTGCATGTTAAAATGTTTTAAAAACACCGTATTTCCGCTAATTAAATCACATGCTTGTATGTTTTATTTCCGCATTTGCGAGGGTTGTCACATTCAATCTTATTAGATAAAATAAAAGAATACCAATTTTTTATTAAATAATCAACTATTTTCAAATTTTTATATTTAAATATATATTGATATTATCTATATTTGTCTAAATTTCATTCAAGATTTGTATTTTTTTAAAAAAAAATTGGAATCCGTTTTACTTAACATATATATATCTTGATTCAAGTCTTGAGAGATTTCGCCACGGTATTTATTAATTCGTGGCTAAGCAAATGCATTGCCACAGACAAGATGAATGTCGTGGCTAAAAAATTATTTGCCACGGAACAGGTCGTGGCTAGATATACTTTCGCCACGGGACTGATAAAGTTTGTGGCTAAAATAATTATTAGCCACGGCTATTTTCAAATTCGTGGCGCAAGTGACTTTTTGCTATGAGAAAAGTTTTCTCGTGGCATAAAATTTCTCTAAATTATTGAAAGAAACTTTCCCGTGGCTAAGCAAAAAATAAGCCTCGAATTATAAATTTATGTGGCATAAATCGTGGCCCAAGTGTCAGTTGTTGTAGTGGCCTTGTTTTAAAATCTCAAGGCCACTCGAGGAGAAATAAGCTGAAAAATGCGTGGCCACGCTCGGAAGGTATATATGGTAGATAATTCTGGTCATACAGTTATTCTCGAGATCGAGAAAACATCTCTAGATATGATCGAATGCAAGTACGACATGCAAGGCACCTTGCGTTGAGTGGGAGATAGTAATAGGACAAAAGAATTGGTGACGCACACTTGTCTCGGACAAGTGGGAGATTGTTGGAATACGTGTCCTCAACAATAGTGCGATCATTTAATTAAATCTCAATAATAAGAATACAAAGGGATGATGAAGATTATACTCAACTAGTCAACATTAATCGGTAATGATTGACTCACTAGAGTTTGAAGTTACTGTCGTATGACTGTGGTGATCAGTTGATACCTTGAGGTCCCACCTAAAGGACAATAGCCTAATCATGTAAGTTAATTAATTGTATGATGATACAGATTAATTAATCCCTTACATTTAAACAAGTTTAAATTATTAGTGAGAATTATATCTTATTGTAATATGATTAAATATGATTCATTTTAGTAATTTAATTGTTTTTTTTTGTGTAAATGTAAATATCATTAAAATATAGCCAATTGGCAACAATTACATGTGATCTATTCCTTACACAACCAACCCATTACATAGTACTAGCAAAACAGAGTATCATCTATAGTAATTGAACAGCCTACAACAATCCTTTGATCCTGCACCAATTGATGTCTGCAGCACAAACACCCCTCAAATCCATTGATACCATCCTCATTGTTGCCTGATACTTAACTGTCTGAATAAGTTTCTTAGGATTCACAACATAACCTTAAGTCCTGCTCAAGTTCCTGGTATTCCAAACTCCATATTGCACAGCAACAGTCAAAGCAAAGCAAATCTTGCTCCTAAAACCTAAGATAAGCTCGAATATCAGAAAGTCCTAAGGATTCCTTCATGTTCTTGGTTTAATCTGAATCCAATCCCCCAGCTAATCATAGCAATGTTTTGTATATTCACATTCATAGAATAGGTGATGATGAGTCTCTACTACTTGTCTACAAAGAATTCAGTTTCAGTAGTAATCCCCATGGTCACAAATTTGTCAAGGGTGAGTAATCTTCCTTTCTTGATGAGCCATTGAATATAATTATGGCGTGGGATATTAAATCTGTTCCACACAACAAAATGCCAAGACACTACTTCCCTGTATGTGTCAGTTAACCATTCATAACCCTAAGTAATAGTGTAAGGATCATCCCGATCCATCCACTTCCCTTGAAGAAAGGTAGGTTTGAGAGTGCACATAACCTCACAAATCTTCCTACATGCCCAAGAACTAGATCTACTAGGACATTAATTATACCATGGTTTCCCTTTCATATAGACTTTATCAATTCACTTAATCCAAAGGTGATCCTTCTTCATTACAATCCACCAAACTAATTTACGCACAGTTGCAACATTCCAAATTTTACAATCAACAAGCCCCAGACCTCCATAATTTTATCAACGCACAGAGTATTCCATGCCACAAGAGGAGCTTTAGAGTAATCCTCTTCCCCTTCCCACAAGAAATTCCTACACAGTGCCCTAAGCTTATCCATAACACCCAAAGGTAGAATACAAATTTGAGCCCAATAAGTATGAATAGAATTAAGGACATATTTGACTAAGGTCAATCTCCCAGTATAGGAAATATTCCTCTTATTTCATCCTCTAATTCTAGCAACCAATCGATCCACTAAGATATTACAGTCATTCGTGCTGAGCTTCTTGTGAGAGATAGTAACTCCAGAGTATTTGAAAGGGAGGTTACCTTTTATAAAACCAGTATCCCCCAAGATTGCAACCTCGGTCTCCTGATCAATACCATTCAGGTAAATCTCAGACTTGCCATTATTAATTTGAAGTCCAGATGCCTTAGAGAAGCTACTAAACCCTTCAACAATCATGAAAACAGATCTTATATCCCCTTTGCAGAAAATAAGTAAATCACAACAAACATTAGATGATTAAGTTTTAGGCCTTTTCATAAATGATGATACTTAAACCCCTGCATACCTCCTATCTCATTGAAAATTCTACTGAGATACTCCATACAAAAAGTAAACAGTAACCCTTGTCTTAGGCCCCTCTTACCAGGGAATAAACCATGTGGTTGACCATTGAGGACTATGGAAAAAGAAGCAGTGGTGACACACTACATTACCAGAGTTACAAACTTAGGAGGGAAATTAAGGCACTACATCACCTTTTCAATGAAAGTCAACTCAATGGAATCATAAGCCTTCCTTCAATCAACCTTAATTAGACATCTGGGAGAAGCTTGTTTCCTCTTGTAAAGCCTAACCAGATCTCAGGATATTACCCATGATACTTCGACCTTTAACAAAAGCAGCATGGGATGGATTGACCAGCTCAGGAAGAACCTCAAAGAGCCTATTAAACACGAGCTTGGAAATGATCTTGTATATGATATTACAACAGGGAATAGGCCTGAACTCCTTAGCATAGATAATAATTTCGCAGTTGGATTTATAAAAACCACTAGAATACCCATCTGGATTTATAAAAACCACTAGAATACCCATCAGCACGTGGACTCTTGTCCTCAGAGATTGGGAAGACAGCATGTTTAATTTCTTTATCACTAGGAATCGTGCACATTCTATCCCAATCATCATGTACCATCCTAGGTCCATTTCCTATAATACCAGGATAGAAGTGAGAGATATTAGCATTAGTTCTAAGCAATTGTAAATAATATTCCTCAAAAGCCTTCAGAATGCGTGCAGGGTTCTTATGAATTACACCATCAATACCTTCAACCTGAAACACTTTGTTTTGATTCTGTCTCTACTTAATTACCTTATGAAACATGGCAGTATTCATATCACCATCCTTTGCCCAAGTGCACTTACCCTTCTGTCTTAGAAAATCCTCCTTGGCTTTGACCAACATATTATAACTCTGCCTTGTATTATATTTAATATCCATAAGATGAGTATTATGTGGATCAGCTTGCAGATTCTTTTGGCAATTCAACATCATTTCATGGGCAATATCTGCATTCCTCTCCACGTCTGAGAAAAGATCTTTATTAAGTTCCTTAAGCCTAGATTTAAGTAGCTTTAGTTTAGAAACATCCCTGAACATTGCAAAGCCATTAATCCCCTTATTCGATCATTCTGATACAACCTCCTTAAACTTAGGAATTTTGGTCCTTATATTGAAAAACTTGAAAGGTTTTTTCATGGTAATCCAACCTCCGCCATCTTGAATAATGCAAGGACAATGGTCATAATCCCCTTCAGGCCCAAAATGAGCATAGTAATCAGGTTTGATCCTCATCCATCCATCATTCACAAGTACTCTATCAATTCTACAGAAAACTCTAGTCCCAATAGGCTGTTTGTTATTCCAGGTAAAGAAAGCCCATAGAGTCTTTATTTCTTTTAGATCACTCAAATCAATAGCTCTATGGAAAGGTACCACCTTAGAGTCCTTAATAGGTAAACCAATTTTCTCATTAGCATAAAGATCATTGTAAAAGTTACCTAAAACCACCCATGGTTCCATCATGCTTATTCTGACCAGATCATTCCAGAGAGGAATTCTCTATTCTGGTTTATTAAAACCATAAACAAAAGTGACAAAATACTTAGAATTGTCCAAAATACTATGCACCTCTATGTGAATAAGCTGAGCAGTCTTCTCAAGAACAGTCACATAGATTTTCGATCCTTCCATAGAATCAAAATCCTACCACCAGGATGACAGCAATGATTAACATAATAGGACCACCCATTACATAAATTATTAACTAAACGTTTTAGAGACTGAGGTTTTACCCTAGTCTCAAGGAGCCTATACAAATCAACATCAGCATTATGCAAAAACCACTTAATGTGCTTTTGCATGATCTCATTCTTTAGGCCTCTGACATTCCGAACACCAATTCTACTCATGAGGGGATACAGGATTTACATCCCCCCTCCTTTATCAACCATTTCACCAGATTTACTCATAACACTGTTCAAATTCATCATAATGTTTATAAAATATTTGAGATAAGCACAATTGGTTGATTATAATTACAATTAGTTGTAGATTATATTAACCAAATATGAGATGACCCATTTTATTTACATGTGATTATAAAATATGACTTAAAATGTTAAGTCTAATTTATTTGTTATGAAATTGCATTTAAATTAGTTAAATACACATTTATAAGCTAAATTACATGTTACATGTCACATGTCACATGTCACATGTCACATATGTGACAAATGAAAAAATCACAAAAATAAAATGGACTCTATTTTATATGTATAAACCGGTTTTGTGAGCTAAATAGGTAGGATTTTAGGTTGTAATTTTCCTCTAATTAAGAATTAGACCAAATCATTACTACCTAAACCTATGCCCGAGCTAGTTTCTTGTGAAGAACAAAAAGGAAAAGGCAACACCCTTCCCCAAAGGGGTGTGCCGGTTTTATGGGTAGAAAAAGAGAAGTGTTTCTCCTATAATTTACTTACTTAATCTCATATGAAAACATACACTTATCTCTCTACTTACATATTTTCTTACTCTAAGAAAAATATTGAGAAGCTTCACTAAAATTGAGTTCATATTATCTAATAAAATTACTAGTGTAGTAATAAGAGTTATTAGATATATTATTAAGGGCTACTACAATATATATACGAGTGTAGAGTTTTAGCAGTGATTTAAGGGTTGTCTTGGGTGCTACTAAGAGGAGTGTTTCTATATTGAGGCTAGGAGTTCATCCCTCACATAATAAGTTCAAGAACAAGATTTGGAAGTAGTCCAAATCTTGTGCCGAAAATCGTTTAAAAACCAATGTAAGGAACAATTTTTCTTTTTTTACTTACCTTTTGTTTTGCATGCATAAGATCCAATAGTTTAATGAGTAAACTAATTGTATTTTGTTATTAGAAATGTCTAATAATGAGTTTAAGAAACTAACAATAATGTCAAAAATCAAGATTAAAATTTCGAATTAGTTTTGAGAAAAATAGGTTGCGCTTTATCGGTTTTATCAAAAATAAAACACATAAAGCATGTAAAAAATAATCTAATTAAGTTTTAAACTTAAGATATGATACTTGGGACATAAAAACAACCAAAAATAATTTTCTCATGCTACAAAATTTAATTTAGCTATTTGTTTCTAAAATAGTCATTGTTTATGTCATTTTTACATTAAAAATTTATAAATCATGCAAAACAAATCTAATTTCTCTCACATCTTACACACACTGAGTAAAACATTCATGTGACAACATACTAAAATTTTATGGTCTGATTCAAAGTAAAAATATTTTTAACCATCTAACCTCCATTTATTCCATTTTTATCATATAAAAATCCTAAATCATGAGAAATATATCCAATTCACACGAAACTACATAGAGTAAGTAAAATATGCATGTGATGTTAAGGAAATAGGTCAAAAGATAAGTCTAACTACTTTTAGTACTTTAAATACCATTTTACTCATTAAAATGTAATAAAATCACTAAACATCTTATTTGAGTAACAAAAGTTTTTCATAAATCATCAGTATGACCAAAAATCACATTAGGACCAGAATGTATTAACATGCAAATGACTTTGTGACTTTATCTCATAAATCACAAATTACTAGTTTTATTTAAGTTACAATTAACTCGATAAAACTATAAAACGATTATGCATGCAACAACCAAGGCTCTTGATACCACTTGTAAGTTTCATAAACCCATTATTATACATTTCTAATAACATAATTAATTTAGTTTACTTATAAACTAAGTGAATCTTATGCATGCATAACTAAAAACACAAATCTAAGAAGAAAACTTTTCCTCACAATGATTTGGACGAATTTGGGCACATGAGTCTTACTCTTGTTCTTGAGCTTGAATGATAAAGGATATACTCCAAGTTTCAAAATAGAAACTCTCCAATTAGTGACACCAAAGAAAATCTCAAATCTCCTCTTATCTTATAACACTAGATAAAATAAGAGGCACCCTTCTGAACATATATCTTGTATTACTACTACTAGTAATCTTATAATATATATATGAACTAAGTTTATTCAAAAACTTCTTCAAGTTGTAGTATCATAATATTGTAGAGAGATAAGCAAAGATTAGTGAAGAACCATGACAATTGTAAGTAAGAAATGAAAGCTTATTCTCAACTCGTGGGACAAGGGGGCTGTAGATACCTCGAATCTATACCTTCCCCTGATAAGTGATATTTTGTACTAATTTATCCCCCGTTTTACCTCGATTTCTATACGATTTATGCACTTTGTTAAGTGATTAACGAGCTTATATTGCTATTCTAGTTGTTTTGCGTGTTTTGTCTCGTTTTATAGGAAATGAAGCGGTTTTGCTATATTTTCCTACTTTATGGAGCAAAGGCACTAGAATACGAGTTTACGAGGAACCGGTGATAGCCATTTCACGATTTGATTACGATTCCGCTACATCCTTCCTCAAGTGGACTTATCTTGGACCTTGACTTTGAACTTCAAAAGGAAACATCAACCCAAGTCAAAGGAAGACTAGCCCAAGCCCAATTACGTATTGCATTGACCAAGACCAAGGCATAGGATTCCGTGCCCAAGGATGAAATTGGAAGAGACGGAAAAGTCCATCTTGCACACTTACCCGATCGGATTTCCACTTACCCGATCGGGTATGTTTGCTGCTGAGACGTCTCTTGGCTCTTCTTCTACCAAGTTTTAATGGGTGCTTTAAGGCTTTGTCTAGGGTGTGAATTTGGACGAGAAATGCATCAGCTTGCAGCCCTATATAAACCTAAGCACACAACACAATTGAGACATCACCTTACACACAACTTCTTACACAATTAGCATACTTTTCATACAATAACACACTTCATAGTTTACTTCTTTCATACAAGTTTTAGATTATAGTTTATGCAATTTTAAGTACTTCTCTACTGTTTTTATAAGCTTTTGTTATTGGGTTGGATAATTGTTCTTTACTTTATTTCCTACATAATTTGCATTCCAATTTCGGTAATTTTCTATCCTTCACTTATGCAGTTTTTATCATCATGAACTTTGATCTAATTAGTATTGTTTTCATATTATTGTTGTTAGGAAACTCATCTAAAATTAATCTAATCAAAACTGAAATATTGTTTAACATGTCATATTATATTTTGCCTAAACATATGGTCATGAAATTCATCATTAGAATCATTACTAGTATAATCACCTTAATCACTTTAGTATTTATATTTCATAGTTTAATTTCCTACATCTTTTTCTTATTAATTTACTTAATCACATGATCACATAAATTAGATATAATATTGTAAGATTAACATTATGTGAAAAAATTAAATAGAGTTGTAACATTGAAATGATTTATGAGTTAAATGAATTAAAAGAAGAGTAGATACCAATTGAACCATCTAGTTGTTTCTTCCTTTGGTCATGCCAAATTCTATAACTATGTTTAGTGGCCATAAGCAATTGTTTGTATTAGTCAATTTCTATCTTTATAACGAGAGTTGGGATGGGAATTAGGACTGCCAATAGGGGTTTAGTGACCTAACCATGCTGAGAGGACGTTAGGACCCACTAAAAGGTCGGTACGAATCCGAGAGGAATATACCGCTACAAGGCTTAGACAATCATAGTAATTCTAATGTTGGTATCAATGAAACTTTTGAATCGTTTTGCATGTATTTCTCTTTCACTATATCAATTTGATTAGATAGTTTATTTTACCGTTTTAGATAGTTTATTTTATTGTTGTTTAGTTAGTTTACTTTACCGTCATTTTATTATCGTTCTTAGATAGTTTACTTTATTGTCATTTTATTAGTTTAGTTAGGTAGCTTTTCAATACTTGTCATTTTAATTATAGTCAATTAGATTAGATTTATTTTATCGTCATTTACATACTTGTCATTTAAATATCGTCATTTACATACTTGTCATTTAAATATCGTCATTTACATACTTGTCATTTTATTTCATGTTAGTAGTCTAGACAACCACCTCAAATGACTCGAACTTAAATGAAAATCACTCCATAGCAATTCATAGTTAACACGTACTCCCTGAGGATCGACACCCTACTTCCCTAATTACATTCCTTATGTTGTTAGCCTAAGTGTGGGTAATTATTTTTGTATCGGGACCGCGACATAACCGATCAAATTTTGGCGCCGTTGCCGGGGAGCACGGTTTTGTTTATCTATGAATTGTTGGTTTTTGTTTAAAAATTCTACCATTTTTAGGTGCAACCGTACCTAAATCGTTACTTACTTTCCTTTTTGTGTTTTTCTTGTAGGTTGACAAACAATGGTGGTAACAAAGGAAGATCCAAGGTACCGGGTTTTTGAGCTCGCTAGTGGAATCCTAAGGGTCCATATGACTTTAATTGCTCTCATTGAGGGTAACCAATTTAGTGGTAAACCAAACGAAAACCCGTCACACCATATCCAAACCTTTTGTGAATTGTGTCAAACTTTTAGAAGGGAGAGAATCACCCAAAGCCAAATTTACGAAGCTCTCTTTCCTTTATCGCTAAAGAGAGAAGCTAAATGGTGGTTCACCCGTCGTTTAAAGGATGCCACAAAACCAATGGAGTGGGAAGAGATCCTTATCGCTTTTCACCGTAGGTTTAATTTTCAAACCACCACGTCAAACCTATCAACTAATTCACAAAAAGAAAGTGGGGAAGGTTCACAAACTAATGGGGGAGAGCGAAAGAAAAGTCGAGTGGAAACTTCAAATGATGTTGACACTACAATTTCCTTAGCCTGTCCCGTTCAATCAAAAGAAACCATCCCAAAACGTACTTTACATCGCCCAAAAGTTTTAACCCCATTTACCTCACTAATAACCCCTTGTGAACTTTGTGGAGGAATAGGGCATATACCTCAAAGATGTGGGAACAAACTCACACCCTTAAACCCTTTTCACCCACAAGTTTATCAAACCCAATCTACTAATACACCACATACCATTCAATACTCACCTTTTCAAAACGGTCATGTAGATGCCAAGTTGAGGGAGGTAATACAAGCCCAAAATAACATGTACTCATACTTCTTTTCTAGCTTAAGCTCACTCAAATCAACTATTTTGTCTCTCCAGAAGAGAGTAGAAGAGTTGACCCCGTCGAGTTCTAGCCAAACCACCCAAGAGAATGGAGAACCATTGATAGTCACAATCGACATGATTAGTGACAAACCTTTTGATGACTCCCTTGGGAATGGAAAGAATAAGGAGTCCATAAATTACCCCACGAACTTTGCAATAATCCAAGAAAGACATTTCAAGAAGAAGAAGCAACCCAGGATTCTCCCAAGGAATCTCCCCTTGTAGAAGGGAAGATTATCATTCCTTCAAAGCTTAAGGATCCAGGTTGTTTTAATATTTCCTTTACAATGAGTTTTCATAAGGTCAGAAATGCATTGTGTGATTTAGGAGCCTCTATTAGCGTCATGCCTTTTTCCTTTTAGCACGACCATTGCCCAGTGCAGATGAAAATCACAAGTACTAGCCTTCAATTAGCCGACGGAACTATACATACTCCAGCAGGAATCGTGGAAGATTTCCTAATTCGGATTGGATACTTCCTTATTCCAGTTGATTTTTATGTCATATTTTCAAAGAAAGAAAGAGACGACTATGTTATATTAGGAAGACCTTTCTTAAACACAGTTGGGGCTTGTATTGATGTACAAGGAGAGAAAATTACTTTTGAGATGAATGGATCACGTGCCACTTTTGACAAAAAGGGGAATGTGATGAGTGTTGGAGATGGTGACCTCGAAGCTTTCAAGGCTTCGAAAGTGTATTGGAATTAAATTGCCATGGATGTTGGCAAAGGTAAATAAGAAAAATTCAAGGACGAATCAAGCTACAAGGAGCTCATATCCCTTCATAAGGCTTAAGGAGGGATAGCAATACAAAGTCTAGCATGACTTAAAAATGCGCTTGTCGGGAGGCAACCCGTCTTTCTCTTTACTTTTTCTTTATGCATTCTTTATTCCACTTATTAGACAATGATTTAGACTATTTTATTTGGACAATATTTTTGGATTTTGTGTTGTAATAGTTAGGAACAATTTTTGTTTCACTTGTTATTTATTTTTAGAAATGCATGTTTAGTTGATAGTTTTTCGTACTTAGAATTGGAGGACATATTGAGACAAGGACGAGCTATCCTTGGCCCAAGTTGCCAAGATGACTAAGGTTAGTAAGTATGTTCAAGGACATAGCCAAAAGGTAAGAGCAAGTAGCAAAGAAAAAAGAAACAAAAACCGGACCAGCAAACTTACCCGATCGGAATCCAGTATACCCGATCGGGTATATTGTCTGCTTCGTATTTTGTTCTAATTTATTCTATAAAGCCAACTTGCTACCCTTTGCTTGCTGCCATATACCCGTGTTCTTCAAATTTCAAAGCTCAAAATTTTCTCAAAACCTTCATTTCTTAGTCTTTTCTTACAAAATTTGTCACTATAGTTCATCCAAGGCAACTTCTAAGCATCATCAAGTAAGTTAATTCTACTTTAGTTACTTCAATCCCTCTTTTTTTCCAGAAATTCAACATGAACAAACCCTAACCCAAATTTGGGGGTTCTTGATTTTGATTGAAAAACTTGTTTAAATTGGATTTCTAATGATTCTTACATGATATAGAGTGAATGTTAGTGATTAATTAGTATGCTTACTATGATTTGAATGCTCATATGCCAATTAGGATACTCATCTTTACTATATACTAAGAAATTATGCTTAAGTGGTAGTATGATGCTTGAATTCATGTTTTATACTATGAACTTATGATCTTATTGTGTTAATTTAGCATTAGTACCTTTGAGTAGTGGCCAAACTCATGATTCAAGTGTATGTTGCTCATCTTAGTGACATATTGTTATGTTTAAGAACATCCATTTATGCTCAAAGATAGCATGATAATGTTTCACTTAGGTAGTTATGCTTGAATTTGTGCTTAAGGCTAAGTATTATAACACTTATGCTATCATAATTGTGTTTATAATAAAGTGTTTTAATACTAGTTTATTTTAGAAAATGGCACCTACAATAAGGAGATCAAAGAGGGCAAGAACCTCCAATCAAGGAGAAAGTAGTAGAGCCCAAGAAGAAGACATAGAAATGCTTGAAGCAAATAATCAACCCGAAAATCAAGGAGATGCTATGCATGATCTTGACTTTCCGGATGTAGAATTTAGTTCAAACAAGCAATGCTAAAATTGGTGTATTCTTAAAAGCAAAAGGTATGAGGGCTACAAAATTCCTCGACGTTTCTTCTTTAAGACATATGAAGCTTTATGAGCATGTTAAGGTGTTGTTTGGGGGTCTAGGAATGAATGCTAGCATGAACTTTAGTTATAAGACCTACCCTCAATTACCCTTGAATTCTTGAGCTCTTTTGAGTTACAAAGGTCTAGGAATATAAACACTATGCCTCAAGTTTGGTTTCGATTATTCAATGATGATTATAGTATGAACTTAGAGATCTTTGCTAGACAATTTGGTCTCACCTATGAGGACACTGTTACCTCACCTCAAGAAGGCTTTGATGTTAGCCTGGTTTGGAACACTATTTCGACTTACCTTGTCTCTCGTTGGGACCATGTCCCACACCAACACATCCATCATCCCGCCATTAGAATCTGGCAAATATTCATGGGATGGACCTTCTTGGGTCGTGCTGAACCTCATTTGGTGAGACGAGTGGAGTTAGAAATTTTAGGAGGATTTTTGAATGTGAATGGTGAAGAACCATGGTCTATTAGTATTCCGTACTATTTTGCTGTTCAGTTAACTAAAGCTATTAATCCTAAGAACACTGCCATTGTCTATGGAGGTCTTATCACTCACCTTGCTATGCGAGTTTGTGGTTTGAACCAAGCCACCACTGACCTCCAGGCATTGACTACACCTCCCACCGAGATGGGAAATGGGTTGGATTATGATTATTTTGTTCAGCTTAACTGGTTTCGTGTGTCATACCCCCATATGATTTGGAGGAATGCTGGCCGTGATTCGGTCAAGTTGACCGCCGAGGTAGACCAAATTCCATTACTTCTGCAGCGTCCTCAACTTCAGGAGGGTGAGGCTATTTTACCCCGATCCACTTACTTCCTTCCTGTTGGGGATATTACGCCCAATGACCCCCCTGTTCAGCTTTGATCCCACCGCCCTGAGGTAGGATCATCCTCTCGGTCGACCCATGCTACGGGCGACGTGACCGCCATGTTTGAAGCCTAAACCTTGTCCGTTAATAGAATTCAGTCCGACCAGCAGCTTGCTTTGCACCCCATTTATGACCACTTTGCTAGGCAAGGTGTGATTAGACCTGAGGGCCCCCACCCATCTTTTTATACTTTGCCCGAAGGGGGGTATGGTACTACTTATGATGCAGGTGTGCCGCAGACCGGACCTGATTATTGTGGAACCGACTATGGCGTTGAGAGTTTTGGAGGGTATAGAGGTGATTTTAGAGATCACCAGGTAGAAGAGTACCAATCCTTAGGAGCAAGCAACCCAACCGGGATCATTGCTTCTCGTGGTAGTTATTATTCTGCAGATGATACCTACTATACAGATGCTTCTGGATCCGCATCCGAGCCGCCTCCTTCAGAGAGGAGAGGCCGTAGCTGGTGGCCTTTGTGATGAGATGACATGAGCTCCCCTTGTTTATACTAGCTTGGGGGAGGCTAGATATTTTGTAAGCTTTTATTTCTTTCCTTTATTTTTTCGCATTTTTTAGTTTTCTTTTTAGCCCCTTTTCCCATTAGAATTTCATCCTGTTCTGTGTGCTACCAACCGTTTTTCGGTTTGTCTCTGTTATAATTGCATGCACATTGAGGACAATGTGAAGTTTTAGCTTGGGGGAGGATTTGCATTTAGGATTGCATTTAGATTTTTACTTTTTAGTTTATTTTCTTTTAATTTTCTTAGTTTATTTTTAGTTTTTATTGAAAAAAAAAAACAAGAAGAAAAAGAGAAAAAATCGAAAAATCAAAAACACAAAAACACAAAAAGAAAAGATCAATTCCATCTTATATTTCTCAATTATAGTTTTTATAAGCTGATGTTTCAACATATTATGAGGAATGGTGCATTCATGGGGATGTCTTGTACACAGTAGGTAGAAAATTGCATTTGGACTTAATTAAGCTTGATCTTGACTTTGGCAAGCTACACATATTGTAAGGTAGAGCCTCCAGT
This sequence comes from Heliosperma pusillum, assembly GCA_022085475.1. Lineage (NCBI taxonomy): Eukaryota > Viridiplantae > Streptophyta > Magnoliopsida > Caryophyllales > Caryophyllaceae > Heliosperma > Heliosperma pusillum. The sequence continues at coordinate 11,876 of JAIUZE010029632.1, read as the reverse complement.
TGTCGGTACATCTGAACCCGATCCCAGTTTAGGAGTGAGTAGTTTCTTCTTATAGTCTGTGTCACATCAAAACGCATAAGTATGGTTTTTACTCCATTTTCTATAAGTATTGCTATTTCGATCCACATTTTGAAGCCATTTGTTCTTGTTCACATTTCGCAAAAACACCCTTCTTCCTAGCTACATTATATTATTGCCTACCCTTGTTGAGATAGTAACCATCTTTATGTGTAGGGATGTTCTGTGCTTTTGCGATGTTCTGATAATGTCACCATTTGGTGTGAATTTATTGTCTCGGGATTGCTAATTCCCGTGTTTCTCAAAAAGAAAATGAAAAAAAAAAGCTCAAAAGCTCAAAAAGAAAAATGAAGAAAAGAAAAAGAAGGGAAAAACGCTTCCATGAATGAAAAGAAAGAAAAATGTTGGGAAGTCGAAACTTGATTTGTCATGTTTAAAAAGCCAATATGCTGCTTTTGGCTTTGATTATTGTTGATGGGAATTGGTATGATTTGGATTAAGTATCCACTACACATTTGGTTATTACTAGCTTGACTTAAGCTCCACATGACCAAAATCGTTTGTCCACTTTCTTACCCAAAATTCCCAAGCCTCTTCTTTATTTCTCATGGCTTCTTGCATTATATTTTGATCATGATTAGTCTTACTTAATGATTTTGGATTGTCTACCATACTAGACTGCGGGCACATTCTTATAAGCTGTAGATAGGAGAGTGTCACTTCAAATTTGAACCAATATTTCCTATTTTACAAAAATTTGAGTGAAGAGTGTACCGTGAGAGTCCATTGTCAAAAGATCATGCAAGAGCTGAAAGGGTCCAAAGAATATTTTCTATGCTGCGCCGTTATGTAAATCTCAACCATAATTCGCACTTTCCTGCGCCCTTGTTGTTTCGGGTTCATGATACATCTACTTGTAAGAGCTTATTTTTGAGATTGGGATGATAGATTGATCATTGTTTGCTACCCTTGTCCTGGTTATGATTGTTATAATTGCTTGAGGACAAGCAAGGGTTTAGCTTGGGGGAGTTTGATAAGTGATATTTTGTACTAATTTATCCCCCGTTTTAGCTCGATTTCTATACGATTTATGCACTTTGTTAAGTGATTAACGAGCTAATATTGCTATTCTAGTTGTTTTGCGTGTTTTGTCTCGTTTTATAGGAAATGAAGCGGTTTTGCTATATTTTCCTACTTTATGGAGCAAAGGCACTAGAATACGAGTTTACGAGGAACCGGTGATAGCCATTTCACGATTTGATTACGATTCCGCTACATCCTTCCTCAAGTGGACTTATCTTGGACCTTGACTTTGAACTTCAAAAGGAAACATCAACCGAAGTCAAAGGAAGACTAGCCCAAGCCCAATTACGTATTGCATTGACCAAGACCAAGGCATAGGATTCCGTGCCCAAAGATGAAATTGGAAGAGACAGAAAAATCCATCTGGGACACTTACCCGATCGGATTTCCACTTACCCGATCACGTATGTTTGCTGCTGAGACGTCTCTTGGCTCTTCTTCTACTAAGCTTTAATGGGTGCTTTAAGGCTTTGTCTAGGGTGTGAATTTGGACGAGAAATGCATTAGCTTGCAGCCCTATATAAACCTAAGCACACAACACAATTAGAACATGATCTTACACACAACTTCTTACACAATTAGCATACTTTTCATAAAATAACACATTTCATAGTTTACTTCTTTCATACAAGTTTTAGATTATAGTTTATCCAATTTTAAGTACTTCTCTACTGTTTTTATAAGCTTTTGTTATTGGGTTGGATAATTGTTCTTTACTTTATTTCATACATAATTTGCATTCCAATTTCGGTAATTTTCTATCCTTCACTTATGCTGTTTTTATCATCATGAACTTTGATCTAATTAGTATTGTTTTCATATTATTGTTGTTAGGAAACTCATCTAAAAGTAATCTAATCAAAACTGAAATATTGTTTAACATGTCATATTATATTTTGCCTAATCATATAATCATGGAATTCATCATTAGAATCATTATTAGTATAATCACCTCAATCACTTTAGTATTTACATTTCATAGTTTAATTTCCTACATCTTTTTCCTATTAATTTACTTAATCACATAATCACATAAATTAGATATATCATTGTAAGATTATCATTGTGTAAATACAATAAATAGAATTGTAATATTGAAATGATTTGCTAGTTAAAATGAATTAAAAGAAGAGTCGATACCAATAGAACCACCTAGTTTGTTTCTTCCTTTGGTCGTGTCAAAATTCTATAACTTTGTTTAGTGGCCATAAACAATTGTTTGTATTAGTCAATTTCCGTCTTAGAAACGAGAGTTGGGATGGGAATTAGGACTACCAATAGGGGTTTAGTGACCTAACCAGGCGGAGAGGACGTTAGGACCCATTAAAAAGTCGGTACGAATCCGAGAGGAATATACCGCTACAAGGCTTAGACAATCGTAGTAATTCTAATGTTGGTATCAATAAAACTTTTGAATCATTTGACATGTATATCTCTTTCTTTATATCAATTTGATTAGATTGTTTATTTTACCGTATTAGATAGTTTATTTTACCGTATTCGATAGTTTATTTTATTTTTGTTTAAGTTAGTTTACTTTATCGTCATTTTATTTCCGTTCTTAGATAGTTTACTTTATTGTTATTAGCTAGTTTATTAGTTTAGTTAGATAGCTTTTCAATATTGTCATTTAAATATCGCTCTTAGTTAGATTTATTATATTGTCACCTGGATCAGTACACTTCCCCGATCGGATCCGTGACAACCCGATCGGGTAAGTTGTCTGTTTCTAGTTTTACATATCGTCATTTACATATTTGTCATTTACATATCGTCATTTACATACTTGTCATTTTATTTTATGTTAGTAGTTTAGACCACCACCTCAAATGACTCGGACTTAAATGAAAATCACTCCATAGCAATTCATAGTTAACACGTACTCCCTGAGGATCGACACCCTACTTCCCTAATACATTCCTTATGTTGTTAGCCTAAGCGTGGGTAATTATTTTTGTATCGGGCTCGCGACAAGCACGATCAAAGCCTAAGACAAGGATGAGGGATTTTTGAGCTTATTTCACCTTGTTTCTCTTTTGTATCCAAACCCGTCAACTCCTTCCACCATTGAGTTTCCGCCTCTTTACCTAAACCCTTATATGTCACCTTACTCATCTCCTTAATACCAAAAGATTTTCTCAACCCCGCATAAGTCAAAGAATGAGGCTTTCCTTTCAAACGGAAGGTGATTTTAGGAGTTTTATTGGACTCTCCCGACAATGTTAAGGTGGATAAAAACTCTAAAGTGTAACTCCTATAAGTGTGAGCTCCCTTAGCCATGAAATTCTCCAAACCAACACATTTCAACAAAAACTTCACTACATCAAGCATACCCAATTTTTCTAGCGTATCATGACAAAGGAATCGGGTTTCCGTCATATGACGTTCATGTAAATCATCCCAAATTTGGCCTTGTGTAAGTGTTAAAGAATCGGGTTTAGGAATGGGTATTCGTCTAGGAATAATGGTGGTTGTTTTTGAAGTGGTGTGGGTACTTTTTTGTGTTTTGGTGGGTGGTTGTGAGGTAGAAACGGTGGTGGTGCCGCGTTTATTGGTTCTCATCCCGACAATGACAACAATGCACAACAAAGTGCTCAAGAACAACAACAAAGCTTACTTACAACTCCAAATATCCCTCAACAAGGAACAACTTCAACAAATTCAATCACAAGATCAATAATTCACCAACAAAACTCAAGAAACAATGATAATTCCTTTAAATTAAAGCTAGAATGAAAATTCAAGCATAAAATTAAAAGGAAGAGACAAAGTATGAAATTTTTACCCAAAAGATAAGAAATTTGCCCCTTTATGATGAGTAATGATAATGTAATCTCCTTATTGCTGAAAATTGACCCAAAAACCGAACCTTCCAACACCCAAAATTCAAAATTTCCGAAATCCCAATGGTAGGGTATCAAATTTCCGAAAATTGCACTAGTAGAAGGAATTCAATGAAAAATTGTTGTTTGAGGAAGGAAGCAAAGATTTGAACTAAGTAAGAATGAATTGAGTGTGTGGGAATGGTTCTACGATTGAAAATAAGAGCATCGAACGGATTTCCAGTTGACAGAATTTGGGTATGTTTTTTTTTTAAGTATCTGCGAACTGAATGAAGGAGATGGGAGCTAGGGTATTCGTACCTGAAGGTGGCCGCGTGGGGCGGCTGAAAAAACAGGGAGGGGAGCCGCTGGGTCGAGCTGGGGGCCGCGAGGGGTGGCTGGTGCTGGCTGCGCGGCAGTGTTTGGGATCTGTTTCTTTTAGTTTGAGTTTGCTGATAGTCGCGGTAGTGGAGCCTCTAGTCGGACTTCGCTTCCCTTATTATTTTTTATTTATATTTTTTCTTTTTACCTAAAACACAAACAAAAACAAATTAGATCAAAGTAAACTAATTCAATAACAATGAAGTAAAAAAAACTATCTAAAATTGAAATAAAGAAAATAAAAATAAATCGGGTTGCCTCCCGTAAAGCGCCTTAGTTACTGTCGTGGCTCGACATGGAAATAAGAAGCTTAATCTTCATATATTGGGTCGATAAAATTAACTTCCTCGACCGCTTCATTTTGAAATCTGTCATAATATGGTTTGAGACGGTGTCCATTCACTTTGAAAATCTTCTCCGTAGACGGACTACGAATCTCCACCGCTCCATGTGGAAATACTTGAGTGAAAATAAATGGCCCAACCTATCTTGACCGTAGCTTACCCGGAAATAAGCGAAGACGGGAGACGTAAAGCAAAACCTTTTGAGCAACGGAAAATGTCTTCCTAGAAAGCATCTTATCATGCCATGCCTTTGTTTGGTCTTTGAAAATTGCCGCATTTTCATACGACTTATTTCTAATCTCCTCTAACTCTTGCAATTACAACTTCCGGTACACACCCGACTCATCCATTCTCATGTTTAAAGTTTTTACCACCCAAAAAGCCTTGTGCTCAAGCTCGACCGGAAGATGACAAGACTTACCAAAAACCAACCGATATGGTGACATACCAATCGGAGTTTTATAGGCCGTTCTATATGCCCATAATGCATCATCCAACCTCAAGCTCCAATATTTACGATTCGGATTCACCGTCTTTTCCAAGATTGACTTCACCTCTCTATTGGACACTTCGGCTTGGCCATTTGTTTGAGGATGGTAAGCGGTAGATACCTTGTGAGTGACGCAATATTTCTTTAAAAGTGCTTCTACCGTCCTATTGCAAAAGTGTGTTCCCCGATCGCTTATCATTGCCCTTGGAATTCCGAACCTAGAAAAGATGTTAGACTTGAGAAAATCTGCAACAACTTTAGCATCGTTAGTCCTAGTGGGTTTAGCTTCTACCCACTTCGATACATAATAAAACGGCAAGAAGTACATATAAAAAACCATGAGACATGGGAAATGGACCCATAAAATCTATACCCCATACATCAAAAATTTCTAAAAGTGTGTTCCTCTATCGCTTATCATTGCCCTTGGAATTCCGAACCTAGAAAAGATGTTAGACTTTAGAAAATATGCAACAACTTTAGCATCGTTAGTCCTAGTGGGTTTAGCTTCTACCCACTTCGATACATAATAAAACGGCAAGAAGTACATATAAAAAACCATGAGACATGGGAAATGGACCCATAAAATCTATACCCCATACATCAAAAATTTCTAAAAGTGTGTTCCTCTATCGCTTATCATTGCCCTTGGAATTCCGAACCTAGAAAAGATGTTAGACTTTAGAAAATATGCAACAACTTTAGCATCGTTAGTCCTAGTGGGTTTAGCTTCTACCCACTTCGATACATAATCAACGGCAAGAAGTACATATAAGAAACCATGAGACATGGGAAATGGACCCATAAAATCTATACCCCATACATCAAAAATTTCACAATAAACATAGGGGTTTGAGGCATCTCATTACGACGAGAAATGTTACCACTCCGTTGACAATTGTCACAAGTTTTGACAAAACCATGGGCATCCCGAAATAAGCTCGTCCTATAGAAGCCACAATCAAGCACTTTCTTTGCGGTCCTCCTAGCTCCAAAGTGTCCCCCACAAGCATAGGAATGACAAAAAGTTATAATAGAGCTCATCTCATTTTCCGGAACACATCTCCTCACCACTTGATCCGAGCAATGCTTCCATAAGTAAGGATCATCCCAAACATAGTATTTGGCATCACTCCGTACCTTCTCCTTTTGGGATTTGGAAAAACATGTAGGAAATTCATTGGAAACAAGAAAGTTAACAATGTTAGCGTACCAAGGAGAAACGGAAGTAAGGGCAAAGAGTGTTTCATCGGGAAATGTGCCTCGAATAGGCTCCGCAAGTTTCTCCACATTCACTAACCGACTAAAGTGATCCGCAACCACATTTTCGGCCCCTTTCTTGTCTTTCACCTCTATGTCAAATTCACTTAGTAACAATACCCATCGGATAAGCCTTGGCTTAGCCTCTTTCTTTGTCATCAAATACCTAAGAGCGGCATGATCGGTGAAAACCACTACTTTAGTACCAAGTAGATAGGATCTAAACTTTTCTAAAGCAAATACCACCGCCAACATCTCCTTTTTGGTAGTAGAATAGTTCTTCTGAGCCTCATTGAGAGTCATAGAGGCATAGTAGATCACATGGGGCACTCTCCCAACTCGTTGACCCATAACGGCACCAACGGCGTAGTCACTAGCATCACACATAAGCTCAAATGGAAGAGACCAATTTGGAGCTTGTATGATTGGGGCCGATGTCAACTTCTCTTTTAGCTTGTCAAATGCCTCCTTACATGCTAAGTCAAACTCGAATTCTACCTTCTTTTGCAATAATTTGCACAATGGTGAAGCTACCTTGGAAAAGTCCTTGATAAACCGCCTATAAAAACCTGCATGACCAAGGAAAGAGCGAACTTCACGAACATTAGTAGGGTGAGGAAATGATTGAATAGTGTCAATTTTTGCTTTATCAACCTCAATACCTTTAGAGGAAACTACATGCCCAAGTACAATACCTTGCTCCACCATAAAATGACATTTTTCAGAATTTAAGACAAGGTTAGTATCAATGCATCTCTTAAGCACAAGAGATAAATGAGTCAAACAACTATCAAAGGAATCACCATGCACGGTAAAGTCATCCATGAAAACTTCAATGAAATTCTCAACATATTCTGAGAAAATACTAACCATGCATCTTTGAAAAGTTGCGGGAGCATTACATAACCCAAATGGCATGCGTCGATATGCAAAGGTGCCAAATGGACAAGTAAAAGTGGTCTTATCTTGAACTTCGTGCGCAATAGCAATTTGAAAATAGCCCGAATAACCATCTAAAAAGCAATAAAAAGGCTTACCGGCAAGCCGCTCAAGCATTTGATCAATAAAAGGCAAGAGAAAGTGATCCTTCCTTGTCACCGCATTGAGTCTACGGTAGTCAATACAAACACGCCACCCATTTTGTACTCGGGTGGGAACCAATTCTCCATGTTGATTTTCTACAACCGTCACTCCACTTTTCTTTGGCACCACTTGAGTGGGGCTTACCCACTTGCTATCGGATATTGGGTATATCATACCCACTTGCAAAAGCTTTAGGATCGCTTTCTTCACCACCTCCATCATAAATGGATTCAATCGCCTTTGTGGTTGCCGTACCGGTTTGGCATCCTCTTCCAAGAATATGTGGTGCATACAAGTGGTTGGACTAATACCCTTGATGTCGGCAATAGTCCATCCAATTGCAAGCTTATTCTCCTTAAGAACCCCTACCAACTTTACCTCTTGCTCCTCGGTAAGCTTGCTAGAAATGATCACCGGTAAAGTTTCTTCATCACCTAGAAAAACATACTTCACATGGGAAGGTAATGGTTTCAACTCAACCACGGGTGCCTGTAAAACTGATGGCAACAATTTCTCACTAGGCAAAGTTAGAGTTAAGGGTTTAGAAAATGAAGGTATTATAGGAAGCCTTTCCATCTTGGCTAAAGAAGCCACCACTCTCGTCAAATCTTGAGATAGAGAAAAACTTAAATCATCACAAGACAAGCTATTATCAATAGCTACGATCAAGTCATCTCCTCCATTCACATTGAACACATCCTGCACTAAAGGCTCCAAAATATCAATCATGAAACAAGAATGATCATCACGAGGATATTTCATAGAATCATAGATATTAAACTTAACCACTTGACCATCGGCTTCCATAGTAAGAGAGCAATTAGACACATCAATTTTAGTACTTGCGGTTCTCAAGAATGGCCTACCTATAAGAATAGGAGCCGCATGTGAATCATGTTCCATTTCAACTACATAAAAATCAGCGGGAAAAATTAATTTATCTACCATTACAAGTAAATCCTCAACCACACCCTTAGGATAAGCATTTGAACGATCGGCCAATTGAATTACTACCCCTGTTTTAACTAATGGCCCCAATTTCAATGATTTGTATAAAGAATAAGGGAGAACATTAATTGAAGCACCTAAATCAAGCATAGCATTAGGGATAGTGGTGTCTCCTAAGGTACAAGGCACGGTAAACATACCCGGGTCACTACACTTAGGTGGTAACGTATGTTGAAACAAAGCCGACACATGTTCATTAACTTTAACTTTTTGGACACCCTTCAACTTTTGATTCCTTTTTATGGTACACAACTCTTTAAGAAACTTAGCATACCTAGGCACACTTTTTAATTAAATCTAATAAAGGGATGTTTACCTCGCATTTTCGGAAGGTCTCATAGACATCCTTGTCTTGTGTAAGGCGACTTTTCCTCTTGAGTGCCTCGGGAAATGGTGGAGCATCCTCATGAGTAGGTGTAACAATCGGTGGTACTTCCTCCTCTTGAACCAACGGTGAGGTGACGATGGGTTCAACCACCAACTCCTCCTCCTCTTGCTCAATTATCTCACTAATCTTTGCTTTTGGCCCTTGCAACTCCTTCCCACTCCTTAAAGTAATAGCACTCGCATTAAGCTTAGGATTAGGAATAGTTTGGGAAGGTAGCTTACCGGAATCTTTAGCTTCAAGTCTCCCAAGAGCACTAGACATTTGCCCAAATTGATTTTCCATGTTTTGAATGCTAGCCTTTGTCTCTTATTGAAATTGCACTTGATTAGCTTGCATAGTGGCTACATTAGAAGTAAGAGCCCGAATCATTTCCTCCGTAGACATGGATGGAGTGGAGGTTTGACCTTGAGAGGAGAATGAGTTCGGAACTTGTTCCCTCGGAATGAACCTTGGTTTAGATTGACCAAATTCTTGTCCAAATGATGAGCCTTGATTTTGTTGGCCTTGTAGTTGCAAACCACCTTGTGGATTCCCATATTGGAAACCGGGATGGTCTCTCCGCATAGGATTATAGTAAGCGGCCTTGACCTCTTCGGTCTCCTCTTGGAGAAGTGGACACCGATCGGTGACATGAACATTGGATGAGCAAAGACCACAAGCTTGCACTTGTTGCTTATTCCCCATGAGCATCTCCCTCATTAAGGAAGTCAAATCTTCAACCTTGCTCTCCAATGATGGGTTGGAGCTAGAATTTGCCATTCTAACCCTTCTTGTGGTGGACCCCACACTAAATCGGCGTGAGCAAGAAGCAAGCTCACTCAACAATGCATTAGCCTCATCCGGATTTTTGTTGAGTATTCCACCGCCACTAGCACCATGAACCATCCGAGCATCTTCCGGTAATAATCCTCCAACAAAGTAGAGGATGAGATCTTGGTCACTATACCCATGGTATGGGCATCGTGCACATAACTTCTTAAATCGCTCCCAATACTCGTAAAGTGTTTCATCATTATTTTGCTCTACATTTGATATCTCTTTCTTAAGATGGGAAGATTTGGAGGCGGGATAATACTTTTCAAGAAACACCTTCTTCATTTCGGCCCAAGTAGTGATACTACCCGGTGGAAGGAAGTACAACCAATCATTAGCGGAATCCTTTAATGAAAAAGGGAATGCCCTCAACTTGATTTGCTCTTCGGTAACATTATTCGGTTTCATGATAGTGCATACCACATGAAATATCGATAAATGTTTGTTTGGATCCTCACCACTTAACCCATGGAATGCGGGTAGTAAGTGGATCAAACCCGACTTCAACTCAAATGTGACACCGTCATCCAAGTCCGGAAATGTAATGCACAAAGGTTGTTGAGTAAGGTCGGGAGCGATGAGCTCCTTCAAAGTCCTAGTTTCTCAAGCCATGTTGATATTTTATTTCTCCTCTTTCTTGTCTTGCTTGTTGAATTGAAGCTTTCTCCTTGTCTCTCTTCTTATCTGAAAAAGAGTTTTCTCCAATTCTGGATCAAAATCTAACAACTTCTTGTTAGTAGAACGGGTGTCCGGCATAAACCCAAACACCAAAACTAAACTAAAAATAAATAAATAAATAAATAAAAACAATTGTACAAATAAATAAACATTAGCTTTCCCCGGCAACGGCGCCAAAATTTGGCTAGACTTGTCGCGAGTCTCCAAATTAGTATTATTAACTACTACAAACGCAAACTAATAGTAAGTGTAAATAGAGGTCGATCCCACAAGGAAGGTGTTTTGTATATTAAACGTGTGCAAAAGCAAGTAACTAAATGGGGGTTTTGATATGTTGATGTTCTAAGTCTACTAAAACAAAAATGAAATGAAATATAAAGACAATATAATAATTGAAAGTGTTTAACAAATATGAGAATGATTCTTGGACCAAGTAATTTCCACAAACAAGTTATGAATTGATCATTGACTCTTCTACTCTATTTCAATATTGAGTACTTTGCTATGAAGTTGTGGACTTCTAATTCCACTCATGAATGATTATTAGTTACAAGCGTAAACAAATATTCCTTACAATATCGTCAATTTAGTCAAGCGCTCAATTGTATCGAGATTGTAGATTAAAGCGATGGAATTTATTAAAGATAAACGAATGAAGAAAACAAGCGTTGCTTCACTTTGGTTCATACAAATTTAGTCCTTTATAACTCAACGATGATGAAAGCATACGAATTGATGAATTATAGTTGATACAATGGAATAGATAAACAAACAAAAGATTCATTCATCTAATCTAGCAATGGTTAATTAACTAATGACAACTAGTTGATCATTTTAGGTGCATAATTAACAAACCAACAATAATGCAAACTAAATTTGATACTCTAAAAATGAAATAGAATTAGAATAAGAGTCTTACAATTCAAACTAACTTGGCTTCAAGAACTTGTTCCAAGATGTAGAACTTAGCCTTCCATACAAAATAACTATAACAAACTAGAAATTTAAAGTATTTTCTATGTATTATGATGATTAAAAGGTGGAAGAAAATATGTGTAATTTGATCAACAACCCCTTCTTTTATAGGTCTTCATAGAGCATCTTCATAAGGCCAATTAAAGTCTCATAAAACCTCATAAAGTATGAGCATAATTGCCGAATTAAAGAAGAATTAGAGTAGTCGTCGGAATCCAATGCTGAGCCGCGCCCCGCGCAGCTAGCCGCTCCTCGCAGCTAGCTTGTAGCCGCACCACGCAGCTAGCCGCTCCTCGCAGCCTGCTTTTCTTCTCTTTTACGCATTTTGACTCATTGTTTTCGGCTTTTACTTGCTTCAAAATCAACACTCTTATGACATCTTTAGCCCAATACTAACCTCTAAAGAAGCCCTTCTCCACTCATAGCAAGAAATCAATCCAATTACCCCATTAAAACACACAAGTCCATTACCAAACCAACACTCAAGACATAAGCACTAAAATCCCCAAATATGCTTCTTAACCCATCATTTA
>JAIUZE010029627.1:0-21014 GCA_022085475.1 Heliosperma pusillum | reverse complement strand
CTAGAGTTTTAGGTAAAGCCATCACGAGTCCATAGAAATAGACTCCCTTTCCAAAGAGGAAGTTCCAAAGGTTGTAGCAAACCTCCCGGGTCTTTGATGTTCGATCTTCCACCTTTTGAAAAGTAAGACCTTTACTAACATACTCCTTTACTTCAATCTTCATCCTAGTCCACCAAAACTGTGGTCGCAAATCTTTATACATTTTGTCACCGCCAGGATGAATAGAATAAGGAGAAAGGTGAGCTTCATCAAGTATTCTCTTTCTCAACTCGGCACTTCTCGGAACATACATTCTACCATGGTAACGAAGGTAGCCATCATTATCCACCACACAATCTTTAGCTTGCCCAAGTAGTATTTTTGCTCGTATGGCGATGAAAGTAGCATCCTCCGGTAAACAAGTACGAATCTCTCGATAGAAATCGGGTTCCGCGGTCAAAGCACCAAGATAATCGAATCCTTTCCCAACAAACTGTATCTTAAGCTTCTGAAATTTGACTTATACCTAGTCCGTGAAGAGGACAAGGTAAGGATTGCTAAGCACTTTCTGGTAAGGGAAGCAGGCTACTGGTGGTCGATTGCTAATCCCACCGCTATTCTTGAAATTATTTTTGATTGGGAATGTTACAAGTCTCTCGTTGAGGACCGATTTTACCCCGTGGAACTCAAGCAGCAAAGACTCAAAGAATTCATCGATTTCAAACAAGGTGATTTGATGACCCAAGACTTCACCACTGAATTCAACAAGCTTGCTCACTTTGCGCCAGGACTCATCAAGGATGATGAGGATCGAGCTTTTTACTATCGTAATAAGCTTAGTCCTTTGCTCCAAAGCAAAGTAAGGAGGAGCTCTACATCTTTCGGGGAATTGTATGATGATGCCCTTCGAGCCGAGGACTCCATGAAGGCCATTAAAGATGGAGCAAAGATGAGGAATCCATCTCCTTTCCCCTCTTTCGATCCAAGGTCAAACTTCCATGACAAAAGACCTTTCACTCCTTCTTCTTCTAATGCCTATGCTAACCAGAGACGTTTCAATGCTCCCCCTCAAGCTCAAACTCAAAGTCGATTTTGTGACGGTTGTAGGAAACCCTTTCACCCCGGAGTAGGATGCTATGATAGGCCCCTCTTCTGCTTTTTCTGCAAGAAGCCTGGACACCGCGTTCGTGAGTGCCCTGATCGTCAGACTCCCGCACCCGGTGCCAAAACTAAAGGATCCAGCTATGTACTCAGCCGAGCCAAAGCTCGGAGATCGTGACTGGTAGGTTCACTTCCTTAGATCAGCCTAGTCTTCCTTTTCCGCCTCCGTCTTTTAATTCCTTCTTATCGTAGTCATTTGATGATGCTTCCTAATGTTCCTTGTATCATGTCCGTATTCCCTACTCTCTTGGGAGGAGTTAATAGGTGTGTTTTGAAGAAGTTTCAAATATGGTACCTACCTGCCCTATTGAACTAGTTTCATGTTTAGATGATTATAAAGGATTGAGGATAAACTTAGGATGAACCTCTCCTAGTGGTTTTAGACTATGGAACTTGTTGTTGAAATATCATTTTAAAGATCGAAATAAGCGCAATGATAGTTGGTTGTTCTGGTTAAGAATTGTAGTGATTTCTTTAAATGTTAATTGGGAATTTGTTGTCTTTAAATGTTGGACCCTAACAGGGATAATTACTTTTTGGAATTTGGATTGGATGACCAAACTTGAGGAATATTATCATAAGTGAAGACCGATGTATCTTGAGTTAATGAGCTAAATAATTTGATAACAGTTGCTTTCCCCCGTGATTGGCAAAATATAAGTGATTGAGATTTGTGACTAATCTCTCTTGAGGTTTTGTGATTTAACTTTTGAAGATGAGGAGGTTCATTGTGAATGATTTAGGATAATGAGTTTTTGGAATGAGTTGGATCAAAGGATTTCGTGGTAAGTCTCTTTTACCTTGTGGTTGTTAATGATCATGTTTCCCTAGACATAAATATTTTGTTGGCATTTGCTAATAAGAGTTTTGATGGAGCTAAGAAGATTAGAGTACGTAATGAATCTTTCTTGTGGATTGTTAGTTGTGGAGTCTACCGTACCGATGGACTTAGGTAAATACTAATTGGATTTGAATAATTGGGATTTGTGGCTCGAAGTTTCATGATAATGAAATATTTTTTTGTAGGAATCTAATGATCGAAAATATTGAGGATAAATTACACTCTCTTGAGGACTAGTTTGTTTGTGATGTTATTGATGTCGAGTTGCGAGCGACGTTTGAATTATCATAGATGAAAGATAGGTTTGGAGTTCATCCCTCTCTTTTCCCTCAAATTGATCCTTGCTCAATCTGCTACTCTTCAATCCTTCCCCTTTTTGGTCCATTTTGCTCGTTGGACGTACCTCTTAGTATCGCGATTTGTGATTTCGATGTTCGAGTCGCTCTATGTACGTGTAATGTCTTCTTATTTTGATTTTATCTTTGAGAAAACCTTCAAATCTCCATATCGTATTTCTAATTTAGCTTTTTAAAGAAGTCTAAAGATGGATTTTGTACCCTCGTTTGGAGAAAATAGATTTCTTTTGTTTTTATACTTGAATTATGCGTTGGTTGGATGTTTGGACTTGTTATTAGAGACGTCTGGTGACTAGTCCTACACTTACTAACACTTTCTTTGATTTTTGATTTCACTATTTCGACATTGATTTGATTTTGATAGCTAGAGTTCTCGTTCGCGACGGGCACTCTTGTGATTCGTAAATAAAGTTTCGCACTTATGGAAAATATCCTTATACCGTTTTCGAGAAGAACCTCGTTACATAAATATTCCCCTTATAAAAGTTTTCGTATTAATTTTGAAGACCGATTCTTGTCCCTGATACTTTTGTTTTCTACTCTCAAGTTTCGAGGACGAAACTTTTTAAAAGGTGGGGTGATTGTAACACCCGCAAATGTACCCTATTTGTAATTTAAAAATATTATACGGATACTTTTCAGCGAAATTTAGTTTTAGTTTAGAATAAATTTTCCGTGTCTAATTTAGAATTTCCGAGTTCGTATTTTGACTTTACGCGAGATTCCGAGTAAGTTACGTCTTAAGACGCTTATGGGCTTTTTCCCATATTTCTCCACTTACTCCTTCATATACTCCCTCACAACCCTAACTCCCTCATTCAATCTTCTTCTTCTTCCTCACCAAGTAAACACCAAAACCTAGCCTCCATATTTGCTCAAGTCTTAATATCGATCCTACGCCTTCATTTCTTGCTGAAATTCACTAAGGTTCGTCTTATTCCTTCCCTCTCATCTTCCTCTATCCGTATTGGTAATAAAATTACCGTCTTTCTCGCTTTTCAATTTATCCGTCTTTCTCAAAGGTGAATTATGTTCATCTTTTATTATCTAATTGTAGTTGGTGACCTCCAAGACCCCGACAAAGACTACTTCTTGATAGGAGAGAACATCGACGCGGTTTGAAGACGCGAAAAGGTAACGGTGAAGGGTTACTCGATATCATTTACGTGTTTTATGTGTTTTCTATATTAGAAATCGTATTTAGAATAAGGTTAGTAATCATAGGAATTGTGGTATTGATGATGGGTTTTGTTAGTTGTTAATTGATATGAGAATTGATGGTTTGTGTTGATAAATGATGATTGTTGTATGTTGATGACAAGTTGAAAGAAATTAGGATCGCGTGCCTGAGACCAGGACGCTGGCAGTGTCCGTGGACGCTGGTAGCGTCGTGGGACGCTGGCAGCGTTGCCTGGCGCTGGCAGCGTTTCTTGCTGCCAGATCTTCCCAAAGTTAAACCTTTGAATTCTAATCCCGCCTTGACTTTCCTTGACCCTTTGGACTTAGTCTTCTTGCATTGATGATTTGTTTGTAGGCCACTCCAATTGACGGGTTTGGGTCTCGGGCCTCGGGTCTCGGGTTTGACTTTGACTTTTGTTGACTTCCCGGTTTGACTCTGTAAGTTGACTTTAAATATTAATGTTTTGAATATATGATAATCCCTTCGCTTGTATCGCATGTTTTGTGACGGTTTTTGATATGTCCTCCCTTGAGTCGGTCTTACAAATGTTACGGTTTGACTCTATAAGTTGACTCTAAATACGTAAACAAATAAAAACACACGAGATACAAAGGATTTTTGAAGTGGTTCAGTTTCACAACTCGAAACCTACGTCCACTATTTCTCGATTAATAATTTTAGTACCTACTATGGATTACAAAATTATCAACCTACTCGTACAACTAACTCTAGTTGTAACTCAAGTTGGTTACCGTTAATTACTCGGTTCAAAGTTCAGTATCGCTAAATACTCGATCTATCTTACGTTACTAAGAAAGTGGTTTTGATTGTTCTTTGGTGTTCACACAATTGAACGTATGAGAAACAAATATACCACTATTATCCAATAACGTATTCTTAGAGTAAAGTGCAAGAGTAGGTGCGGCTTTTCGAAAATAACATTTTGCAAAATAAAGATTTAAAATATTTATCACAATACAAAATATAAAATCTAGTATGAAAAGCTTAGTTTTAAATGCATGGGAAGCATTGGTATTTGTAGTAGAGAGGCAAACTAGGGTTTTAATTATAAACCCTAGTGTTAGCCGTGGCCTCCCTTGGATAACAAGAAAGATATTAGGTTAAATTTAAAACCCTAGTAAACCATGTGCCTCCCTTGTGTAAGAAGAAAGATATTAGGTTTACATCTTACTTAAACCCTAATTGAACCTATAGGCTATTCACGAGTGGCGCTGTGCATAAGCCTTGACCACGTAAAACCTTAGTCCATTGTTGGGCTTAAGTAAATTAAATCAGGGTTTAGTCTTGAACATATATGAAAACCCTAGATAGCATGACAACTCATAAGTTGTTTTACTAATCAATAGAGAAATCATAATAATATTCGAACCAAATAAATTTAAACCTTAATCTACTATAAATAATTTTTTTAATTGTTTTGAAATTATAATACACCCGCCCTATTTTCGCAGCTCCAAAATTATAGTAAACCTGTATAACTTTGAGCTTTGTAAGTAAGCTTATAGTTAAAACAGTTATAACTCTACCTCCCAACATTACTAAAGAGAAGTACCATTATTGGATGACGACCTATACTATCAAATCTTCATGGAGATCTTCATTATGTTGATCATCACTTTATTCAATTCTTGAGCTCTTCATCTTGAGCTCCACAAGCTTCTTTAAGACTTCGTCTTTGATCTTAAGCTTGATAGTCATCAAAGTTATAGTCGAAACACCTACAACTTTGCTTTAGCATTTCCAAAGTTATAGTACAATGACTTATAACTTTCCTTCGCCTTTGCCTCACAAAACATCAAGGTTATAGCTAAACTAGCTATAGCTTTAAATGCCAAATAAAGCTTAATATAACAAGACTTAAAAAAAGACTACAAGCACAAGCATATTTATAGATTTAAACAGGTTATTATCAAAACCAATCATATAATTATATAGTTCAACATGATGGTAACCAAGATAAGCTCACGGTAATCGATACAAAGCCTCAAAGAACCATCATTTTTCTTCACAAAGAGCACGGGAGCACCCCAAGGTGAGGCACTCGAGCGAATAAAACCCTTTTCGATCATCTCATCAAGTTGCTTTTTGAACTCTTTCAATTCGGTAGGGGCCCTGCGGTAAAGGGCTTTGACAATTGGACCGGTTCCGGGTACAAGGTCAATGGAAAATTTCACATCACGCTTGGGAGGAATCCCGGGTAAATCATCAGGGAAAACATCAAGAAAATCACACACAAAGGGCACATCATCAATCTTAGGCAAAGAGGTGGGTGAGGATGTTACCACACATAAATAAGCTTGGTAACCCTTTTTCACCATACTCACCAATTTCAAAGCCGAAATAAGTTTCACACCCACTCTAGAGTAACTTCCGTTATAGGTTACACATACTCTTAAAGGACTCGTAAGAAAGATCTTTTGATCCGTACACTCAAATCTAGCATGATACTTAGCTAACCAATCCATACCCAAAATTACATCAAATTCTCCAAGAGGAAATCTAAGAAGGTTAGCGGGAAAGATATAGAACATACTTGAAGAAAAATATAGAAACCTTGAACTTTGAATTGGGGTTAGGCAACTTCCTATCCGAACAATAATTGAAGCGGTGATCGGGCTTCTTGCAAAAGAAGAAAATGAGGGGCCTATTTGAGCAACCAACTCCAGGATGAACGAGCTTACGCCATCCACTACATAAGCAACCTTGGGATTGAACATTGGTTGGAACTATAGCTTGAGTATTCACATGAGGGTTAGCTTGAGTATTGGTACGAGTGGGGGCTTGGCCTCTTGGAACAAAGTTCCTCTTGTTAGAAAAAGTAGCGGAAGAAGAAGGAACAAACGGCCTCTTGCCATAGAACTTTGGATGGGGAGTGAAAGAATAAGAGGAAGGATTCTTGGCCTTAGCTTATTCCTTGATGGCTTTCAAAGAGTTCTCGCCACAAATAGCATCGTCGTAGAGCTCGACGAAAGTCACAGAGCTTCTTCTTACATTACTTTCCAACAAATCACTCAACTTGTTTTGGTAGTAGAAGGCTCGGTCATCATCATTTTCAGTTTCATGAACTCCCTTAAGCGTTGTTGCTTGAGCTCCTTGGGATAAAAGAGGTCTTCCACAAGAACCTTAAAGAGGCTTCATCCAAAGTTGGCTTCCTGAGTAGCCAAGGGACTTGTAATACTCCACCACTTATCGGCCTCCTTTACAAGGAAGTGGGCGGCAATCCTCACTTTGTCACCCTCCTGAATTTGATAAAGGTCTAATTGCTTCTCCATATCTCGGAACCACTCCGAAAGCTCGGTAGGATCCGGTTCACCTCTGTAGGGCTTACTCTTCTTGCAATTTGACTCGCAACCCAAGCATAACTACTTTGGTGGTCTTCACGGGGTGGTGGAGTATGAACGTGCTCTTGTTGATTGCAAAGAACATGTGTGAAAGTTTCCAAGATAGCATTATCAACAAGTCACGGTCCCACCATCTTAACAAAGCACAAAATCAAACAATGTTAGTACTCAATACTTAGCACAAACAAAGAGACTACCACTTAAGTCCTTAGTTTCTACCCTTCTCTCATTCAATATTATAGGTCAGGTTGTTTTAAGGTTAGGGTTTTCACGTGTGTGCGTAGGGAGCGTTCAGGCGATGATACCAACTGTGACAACCCTCGAAAATGCGGAAAAATAAATAAATCAAGCTTGACGTGTAAAGTATTCATGAAAATACTAGATTTTTAAACTTTTACGTGAAAGGAAATAATTCGAGAAATCGTCAAGCAAACAACAATAAATAAAGTAACTACAAGAGGAGACACAGTCTCTCAAAACAAATAAGAGTCTAGAAAACTAGAGTCTAAGCGCAAGTTAAAACGTCAAAAGTCAACGCCCGCTAGCTCACACGATCTCTACCCAAAAGCACCTACTACCACTTGTTCATTCATTAAACATGAATGCCTCAGTCAGTGGTGAGTAACTTGGGGTTCTCCCAGCCATATCACATTAAAACGCACATAAAAACGCTTGTAACCATACTTCATCATGCATACATACATATCTTGCCGGATACAGGAATAACGTTACATAATAGAAATATATATAAGCATGTGAATCATTAATTATCTCATCATTACGTAACAAAGACTCGGGGAAGACTCTGTTTGGCACCCATACGAATCACTAAGGGCTTGCATTTCACTATTAGCGACCATATACTTGAGGAGTTTAGGGACTCAACAATCAAACCAATCATAGGCACACAATATTTAAGTATACAATCACATGATCAAACATACTCTCACGGTAGATGAAATGCACTAGCATCTACACTATGCAAGACAAGACAACTCCAGACTCTAATCCTCTGGGTAGGATGACGATAATAATACGGTCCTAGTGTAAATCTGGCCAGACTCTCTGGATATGGGTGTTTTCCGATTCGACAAGTGGTAAGGCGTGCCACATCCAAGACTCGGTCTACAACACGGAAGCCGAGTACCCCCAATTTCGGCAAGGGCAGCTAACGGAAGAGGCAAAAAGAGACGGGTATACCAATTCCGACAAGGGTAGCTAACTGAATTAGTTGTCAACATAACGAGTACTCATATCAATGAGGCATCGTGAAAACGGTCAAGCAAGTACGCTACATGCAAATAACACCAACTCGCATGGATACAACATTTGATGGCCGGATCGATCAACGAATTAAGTTCGCCTCCCAACAACGTCTTCATATCGCCATTATCATACAATTGAATGTGCCTCTATCTCTCCGACATAAAGTCTAACGAGTATAAAGGTACAAACGCAAAATGAGAGCTCAATATCATTCAACTACCAAGACACAACCAAATACACATAGTATAAATTACTTAAACGAGTTAAACATACAAACCGTCTCTAAACATGTAATTAAGGCATAAGATATATCTAACAATGATAAAAAAGAGTCAATACATGATACATAAGCATTAGAAAAGGTTTAGAAAGCATAATCAATAGGGAACCTAAATCCTATCTCAAAACAACATATTTGGAAACTATCTAAGACAAAGGTCAATTTTAAATGGTTGGAACTTCAGTTATAGGCATGATAATGAATTAATTACAAGTGGAGGTGATATCTTATCCTATTACGGTTAAAACGGTAGGTCACACGCCCAAAACAAGCAAGAAACTAGGGCCATATGACCATTTTACGAAAGTTGGTCAGTCACACAGTATGCACTCGGTCGAGTAACTATGGCACTCGGCCGAGTGACCTCTACTCGGTCGATTGTTCAACAATCAAGGGATTATGTTCAGAGAGCACTCGGTCGAGTATCTCAAGTACTCGGTTCAGTGACCTCAGTGGGTCATAACACTTAGTCGAGTAGGGCACAAGACAGCACAAACAAGTATTTAAAACATTGGAAACTCAACCAAAACGGTAATATCGACTCAAATCCGACACTCGACAACATTCCAACATCATGTGAGTCACAAAACATCCGACACAAGTATCAAGGGGGTTAATTCAACAAATTTTGATTGTTTTAACACATAATTAATTAACAAAAGGGTAGATTAACTACCACATCATCAACATTCAACATGTTAACATGTGAGAGCATCAATTCATACCAAAAGCTAACAAAGAACTCGTCTTTCTCATAAATACTACCCTAAAACATATAGAAAACATATAAAATGTGATACCCGTCAACATTACCGGTGCTAGCTCTTCACTCTTCAAGTTGCTCTTCAATAAGAAAATAATCCTTGTCCGGGTCTTGAAGATCTCCTCCTACAAGAAAATCGAACCTTGAGATAAACTCTGACCTCAAGAAAAAGATGAGAAATTCGAGCTCTAAAAGCATGGATCTTTCTCACCTTAAAAGAAAGAGAATAATAAAAGAGAAATAATGAAACAAGAATCAAAGAAAAAGAGTAAGAGATGAGAAAGTTATGGTGGTTTTGAGTTGTGAGGGTTATGAATGAAATCGGAGGTTTAGGTCTTGGTGTGGGAGATGAAGTGAGTGAAAGTTGCTTAAAAATGAATGGGGAAAATAGTTAGATGGCTTAGTTTCGATGGGTAAAGGGGAATAGAAGGCCGAACCTTCACTTGGGACCTTTACTCACTTAAATTTTCGAATAGAGCCTGAATATGGGCTTGGAAATGATGGAATAGACGCGTATTTATCCCAACAATTAAAATTATAATCTAAGACTAAAACTAAGACTAACTAATAATAATAAAATATTATTAAATTCTAATTACTAAAATTGCGGGTGTTAGAAAGTTCTTGTTAAGGGGGGAGACTTTAATACACGCCTTTTAAAGACATGTTAACCGACCTTTGACTTGGTATTCGTAAGAGTGATAGGGTAGCTATGTGGTGTTTGACCTTGGTATTCGACCTAGTAGCTTTCACTCGGCCGCGTGTTCATGAATGCTCAGTTTAGTGCCTAAATGGGGCTGTGAAATTTTCTTCTACCAATCATGCACTTAGTTGAGTATACATTACGCTTGGTCGAGTAAGCCACACTCGGTCGAGTACTCGAACGTACTCGGGCGAGTACCTTAAAGATTCGAACCAGAAAACAGTGGTTATGAATTTCCTGCAACACACGAAATAATTAATATTGTTCGGAGTCCAGGACAAACTTAGAACTCGTCACAAGTTAGATCATAAGTAATCGATGCATGTTACATTGAGTATTCACCCACGCGTACGACCAATGTCTCAAGTAATAACACAATTCAAATACACCAATAACAATACCGTTCACGCGTAGGTAGCTCATACATTTACACTACACCACAACGACTCTTATTAGCATCCTCACTCACATTATATTTTTCACATTCGTGCGTCAATTATAGGCATCCATTCACCACAATTTCATCACAACAGATCACACATTCACCTGAATTTCCAACAGTAAATATGTCACCCACATAATCATTTATGTGTCTCAAGCAAGGTTTATACACATACCATCTCACATACAAGTTACATATATAGTTACCATAACATCTAACACATCACACACGCATACTTCCCGACGCCATTACCCATCCGCGGAGTTTCTGGCTTAAGCTTATTAGGGTCGGGATTCTGAAGTCAGGGCGCCTTCTCACCCAAAATCAAATATTGGTTGGGTCTTAACGTACATACATCAGGTTTATTTTAATTGACACCCTACATTCATTTGGTTCATTGGTCCAGGTTCCAAAATCGTCGCTCTGATACCAGTTTGTAACACCCCCATCTCCCAAGGAGCCTTCAACAAGACCTTCCTTTGTAAATGGGAGTGCTATCATCTCGGCTGCCTGAGTTAATACATATCAAATAAACAATAAAGGACATTTAAATATAAATCTGGTTTAACATAATTACAATAACCAAATTTTAAATGAAATACAATTGAAATTAGAAATCCAAAATGTCTAATGATTGAACAACTAATGATCGTTAAAAGCTAATGTAGTCGTCATCTCGTAGCATCCTAGCTAACTCTTAAGCATTCTCGCAAACAATACATGCTAGACTCCCTGCTCACCATTCCTCAATGGATCACCGTAGTTCCAAAAACAAAGAAGGGGTCAATACAATTACACCATATATCGCAATCAATAACAATAGTAACATCACAATCATCTCAAATCATTCATCATCATCTCCAAACTCTGGTAGCACAAGTGGCTCTAATCGCAACGAGTAGCTGAGTTCTATTGTAACAGGTAACCCACCCCTACCTATGCAAGACCGCACCACTGGACATCAAAATTTCCGCTTATCACAACGGCCGAATCCAGGTCATTAATGTGCGCATCCCCCTTGTGACATGAGTCACAGGAGGCGAAACATGGTGGTGAAACCATCTCCCGACATCACTTACAATATACCAATCTCAATCTCAATCCAACAACCACAATCATCATCTCAATAATCATATCATCATATCATGTATATCAACAATCAATAATCATAACAGCAATACATAATCATACTGAGTAGGAAAACTCTACCTTACGCGAATCCTCCCGCAGCCACCTACCATCACACAAATGCACATGAGACACCCCTATTGACACCTACAGTCAATAATACAATCCTATCACAACTATCGTCTCTAATACTAATACCAAGACTACGGTAGTTACTTACCTGGCTAGGCCAATCAATCAGTTAGGGTTATATCCTGACTCCTCTATTCCGCTCTCACAGTGGTCTACTAGGTAGAGGATTTATTGAGGTGTTATGGGGTGTTGGGGTGAAGGGAAGGGAAAGGGAGAGGAAGTTAGGTTTAGATTTATGAGAAATGGAGAAAGGATATTCAAGAAATGATTTGAGTCGCAACCTCCATGTTTTATATAACGCGTTGACATCCGCCTTACTCGATCGAGTATGGCTCATACTCGGTCGAGTATGCCGCACTCGGCCGAGTGTTTGTGACACTCGGCCTAGTGAAAGCTCCTAAGTCAAGTACAAAGGTCAAACACCGCATAGCTCCCCTATCACTCCTACAAATACCAGGTCAAAGGTCGGTCAACAAGTCTATAAAAGGAAGGTATTACAGTCGGTCAGTTCAATTCATGATTATATCTCTGTATGGTCACTTATACATACAACGTAATGAATGAGATCCATTATATCCATAAAATGAATAATGCTGTATATATATTCGTCTATATGGGTCATCATAGGCCTTTTTAATAACCCTTCAACCAAGAATAGGTTAAGATCAAACCCTAAAATGTTTGACACTTTTTATTATAATCTCAATTATAATGTTAAGCATACGTTTCAGTCAAGGACTTATCACATATGGTTCTCAAACACAATACGTTAAAAACTATGCAATTTTATTAATATCAAATAATAAATATAAATAATATGAAATGTGTTCAAAATGTGACATAACGATTGGTCTAGAGAATAATTTCAAAAATAATCTCCCACTTGACCTACAGTCAATCGCTTATGAACCTTAACAATTTTCCTCTACCTTTTGTACTTGAATATCTCAAATTCTCCATGTTCCACAATTTTGCTAATCAGATTAAACTTTCGCACAACATGTTTTGATCAATGGTGTAACCTTGGCTCTTTTCCTGACCAGTAACACATATACTGTCACACAATAAAGGAACATCTTCCTTCACTGAAAAACTACACTATCTTCAGTTAAGAACTTTCTAATCCGAACTGCTTCACCATTCAAAGTGAAAACATAACCAGAGGTGGACTTTTTTTTATTATCCTTGTCTGATGCAAGACTAGCATCAGTATTACCCAAACAATTTAGGTCATTGTCTCCATAAATGTGAAATTTGTCCTTAGTTCTTCTTAAGTACTTAAGAACGAATTTCACTACATTCTGATATCGTTCCTCACCCGGATTCCCTTGATATCTACTCACTATTCTTAGCTCGTAAGCAACATCAGGTGTTGCACATGTCATGGTATGCATGATATCTCCCACTGCACTTCCATATGGGACTTCACTCATGCACATTGTTTCTTCTAGAATCATACGAAATCCTTCCTAGATAGAGAAATTGAAGATCCTATTACAAAATATAACTTTTGGATTTTTCTATGTAATACCTCTTTAAGATGGTATCAATGTACATAGACTTGGAGAGTCCAAGAAACTTCCTTGATCTATCTTTATAAATCTTTATTCCAAGAATATAAGCGGCCTTTTCCTAATCATTCATGGAGCCTTGTATCTTGCATGGCTGGTACATCATTTACCATTAGTAAAATGTATATGTCATTGACATATAAGACCAAAAAAACGATCATGCCACTACTAACAGTCTTGTACACAGACTCCTCCTCCTCAAAACCCACAAAATTGAACTTTTTAATTATCGCGTGTAAATGGATATTCCAGCTGCGAGAAACTCGCTTTAATTCATAAATGGATCGCTGAAACTTACATACTTTATTAGTAGAAGAAGGAAATGTAAACCCTTCACGTTGAGTAATATATACATCTTCCTTTAACTCCCCATTAAGAAAAGTTGTTTTCACATCCATTTGTCATATCTCGTAATCGTAGTATGCAGCTATAGTAAGCAGAATCCAAATATATTTGAGGATTGACACAAAGGAGAACTTTCTTCATAATCAATATTTTCCTTGGCAACTAGACGGGCTAAGGTTTCAACCTTACCGACTGTTCCAATATTTTTCTTAAACACCCATTTACATCTAATGGTTTTTATGTTCTTAGAGTTATCAACCAAAGGCCGCACTTTGTTGATTCTCATAAACTCCATCTCATATTCCATAGCCTTAAGCCATTTCTCATAGTCTGAACTTGTCATAACCTCTTTCCAACACCTAGGATCATCATCAATGTAAATTATAACATCAAAATGATTATTCTCCTCATCTTGCACTAATAGATTTAATCTATTTGGTGCACGACGTTCAATGATTGGCCTACTAAGAGGCTCATGTACTATTTGATTCTCACGTTGCTTAGGATTATTCTAGAGCTGATGGAATCTCATCCAAGGATTTCATTTGGTTGTCTAAGGTGAAATTAGTATAATATGAGCACGGAAGTTGTATAGTAGTTGGAAAATTCTTGTAGTGTAAATTGTTATCTTTATGAAATGCTTACGTTTTAGCACAGAAAAACAAAACACAATCATACAAAATTCTGATTTTTTTCTATTTAATTGATGAATTTTTTCGTATATTACAATCATTCTAAATCACCTCATACCATGTGTGACGAGATATTTTCCTAGGGTCGTTAGACTAGGTAAAAACATGGACAAATACAATCTTATAAATCCTAATAAAAGGGTAGTAAAGGGCAAGTCCAGGGTCAAACCCAATAGAAAGCGGTGAATAGCTAAGCTAACTAACAAACTCTTGCTAAAAACTAATTAAGATACTAATTACTAAATTATTTTACTACTTAATACTAATCACAAACTATGGGTAATTACACTGGGAAAACAAGTGGTAAACATAAATGGAGAATTTGAGTTGAAATAGGAACATGAAGATATCAAAAATGCAAACTTTTCTAGTCTAGGACAACCAACAAACACCTAGTATGCAAATATCAAGTATGAGACAAGTGCTTAGTGCAATTATCCCAAGACACACAACCAATAGCAAAGTTAACTCTTTTATACTTATCTTCTCATTTATCTAATACTATCTCCCAACATTATAGTCAACAAGAATTAAAACATCCAAGGTTGACCCTTTACAACTTAATCAATACTTATTAAAACATAAGTACAACTAAAGAAGCAAGCTTTAAGAATTAAATCAACGGATTAAGCTAGAATCATGTAACACAACACTTCAACCATGTTATAATTACACAACATATCATTTTGTACCCAAAAGACTCCAACTTTAAACCAAAGTTGAAATCTTTCAAATTTCCTTCAAACATTCAAGTATAGGGTGACAATTCCTAACAAGAACAAGCATTCATTAAGCAAACAAAATGTAGAGTTAGTCAAACTAAACATTCATCTACTCAATAATGAAAGATTAACACAAGAAAAAGATATTAAATAAAGAAGAAGAAGAAGATTTAGAGAGTTTTACAATGCTAAAGGTGTGTACCGTGTTCAAATTACACTAAGCTTTGAAGGATTAGCCTTCCATAACCAAAGGATTATAAACAAAATACTAAAAGTTCTAATAAAAGATGATAAAGGTGAACAACCAATTAGAGATTCAAGTATGATATGAGATGATGTGATAGATGTTAAATATTTCAATTTGTTGCTCTTATATACCCTTGGTTCCGGAAACCTAGGGCCTTGAGAAATGGGCTTCAAAGAACAAGAAGGCGGAAAAAGAGTCGCGTGCCAGGTACGCAGGACGCTGTCAGCGCCGGGTGACGTTGGCCGCGTTGCCTTTCAAGTTGCCAGTATTGTTTTTCCTCAAAAATCGCCCTTGTTGACTTTTGTTGACTGCCTTATGCTTGCCTCTATTTCTTCAATGTTGACTCTTAGTTGGATTTATTGACTCCTCGGGTTTGACCTTTATTGACCCGGCCTCGGGTTTGACTTTGACTTTGGTTGAGTTTTGTTGACTTTTTGGTTTGACTCCTTGGTGGGCCCTTCTAGGTTTCTCTTCATGGCACTAAAGGAAATAGACCTTCAAGTCGTTCACCAAGCCGACTCCCTACAAATCATTCGACCCATATTAGTACAAAAAAGACTCGGATAAACAAAGTTATGACAAACCACAAGAAACAAAATTAGCACAAAACCGGTGCTAATGACCCATATAAAGCAACATAAAATGACTCAATAAGCTAATCTAGACACGACATATTTAAGTGTTGTCAATGTGCCCCGTCCCTACCATAAACCAAACATTTAAAAACAATAATCCATTGTAATTCATTGTCATTTCTTCTTTCATTACCTAATTACTCTGCATAAAAAAACATACTCCTATACTACTCCCTCGTCCCGGTCAATTGTTGTCATATTTTTTTTTTGGGTGTTTGAGTTGATTGTTGTCCTTTCTTTATTAGGAGGAGTTTCTATGAGTAATTTGAATTCCAATGTGATTATTGTCCATTTGTCTTCCAATAAGTATAATCACAAATATTTCCTTGCACTTTCCTTTGTATTTGTGCCAAAATAAAAGGATAATAATTCACCAAAATGGAGGAAATATATGCAATAAATATTCTTCATAATCATAATAGATGGTCCCTCAAGTAGTCGTAATAATAATATATGTTGATTGAGTCTTTAGTTACATGATTGTTCTACTAAGTGCAATGTAGTCTAAGCTTCATTAGCGCGAAAGTTAATGGGCGAAAGCAACAGTAGGCCCAAACTAAGCCACAAGTTGCCTTTGCATATCTTGGACCGACTGGTAGATACCCCAATTTGAACGTTAAATATTTGAAAAAACAGGTAGGATCTCAACCTTTCCAAATCATCTCTCCTTTTTTCAACCTAATAAAGATCATTAACACTTGATTTAAGATTAAATGATTTAAACCCATTTGCTTTATATTTATATTATAATATTATACGTTCTCATACGCTATATTGTATTTCAAACCATCATTCAATTAAGTGCAGGTAGTGTCCATCAAATTCGATGGCATCCTAGTATTGTTAAGCTAGGTAGCACGGACACTTTTCTTACTTAACCTTCCCGTGTTGGATATCGTGTCGGACATACGGACATACAGACACCTATAAAGAATGAATGAGAGGTTGTAAGATTAAAAGAGATTGATTAGAAAATATTTTAGGTGGAAAATGAGAATAAATTATAATCAAAGTCAAAATTTACCTTCAATTATTTACATTTAATATCAAATACTAATACAAAATTAAAATCGTACGTTATTTATTACTATAAAATATATATTTTATTAAATTTAACCGTGTCATGTGTCCTAAATTTCACGATATGCCGTATCACGTGTCCGTTTTGGTGCTACCTAGTTGGCAAGTTATGCAAACCGGCCTTAGCCGTAGTCATATAAGGAGTGAGAGTATGCTTTATAAGGCAAATCAAGTTTTACTTTAAAACCAATTGACAATAAATAAAATAACCTTAGCTTATAAAGTGTTAAATTATCTCTTTTTTATCAATGTGGTATACGAACACGTCGGTATCAATGTGCTACAGGAACACTTCGATCGGGAGGTCCATTTCATCCTCCTTTATGTCATAGAAACCACAATCAACAAACTTGTCATTAGACCCCACCGATTGTGTTTTATATATGCACGATGTATTGCACTATTTGGCCATTCTCCAAATTCGGTTTATGTCATTCTAGTCAAAAAAGGAAGTGCCAGTTCTTTACAACTTTATACAGATTTATACTTTTTTTTCCCTTTTTATTTTCCTTTGACTTTCTCTCGAAGTCACTATTCAGTGAACTAGTAAGTTTACGTATCATGGAACGCTTGACATTGTTTTGATAGTTTCATGCATTTTCATCTCAACGTATCAACTCTACCTCCCAACATATATCCACTTGTATGTGTGAAGTTTTTTCACCAAATTTATTGAGGGCATGACACTAATGCTAGTGGGCTTATTGTTTGTTTATTTCACTTGAATAATTTAGTTACAACTTACAAATTACGGTAACTAACAAAGGTAACAATAGGCCTCTTCATCATGGCACGCAGTATAAAACTTTTGTCCGACGATATTTCTCTTGTAATTTATTCATCAGCTTTTATGAAGGTCTAATGATCATAGTGCATTCATGAAATGCAAAATCTTACCCACTTAACAGACGAAAATGATGAATTTGTTTGACTTAAAAAACGCAATCATTGTCATAGAGTTTAAAAAACAAAGATAATAAAATAGGAGTATATAGTAAGCGTCACACTTATATCAAATGGTGATCGTATTCTATAGAAAAATAAGATTTTTTGTCTCATTAAACTGCACGACTACGGTGCCAAATAACTCATATTCAACCTAATAAAAACCATATTAGTCTACTATATAGATATCTGTAGTTCGTTATGTCTAGGCCTAAAGCAGATCTACGTATATTTTTTTAAACGATTTTGCAATGTCAAAGTCACTCGGTCACCAAAATAGTTCGGATTTATGTGGGTCATCTAGTTTTAGGTCATGAACAATATTTATACCCTATCAATAAGCTTTAATTTATAAGAACAATTTAAATTAAAATTAGACTATAGTTGAGGTAATGTTAGATAATAAAAATGAGTCTTCTCCTAACCCCATCCTGCATGAGGGGATCCTCACCCACTATCAAGTTGAGGGTAGTCTTGGACATCATCATCCATACACTTTTTTCCATTATATACACCCTACAAAAACACTCAAATCATCACTACTATTCTCCCACAACAACATTCATTCACCCCTTGGCCCAAACTTACTTACTTACTTACTTACGTACTTCCACCACCACCAGGCCACCACCTCCTTCTAATTGAAAAATGTCGATTACCGGCAACCGCCGTCAACTAAACCACCTACCACACCTAACAAATCCCAACTCCAACACCTCCCCCTTATCCCACTTACACTACACTCAATTAGACGACAGAAACTTCCATATACACGGCCAAACACTATTCTACCTCTTCATACTATTCGCCATTGTCCTACTTGCCACTTTACTCCTCCTTTACGCTCGTTGGTTCTTTCGCTTTCGCAACCTTCGCACCGCCGTTGTATCCCTCCAACGCGCGCCACAGCAAGCAGCTCCTTCGAAAGGGCTCGACGCCGCGGTAATCAAGGCCATGCCGATTACACTGCACGTAGAGACACAAGTGGAAAGGAAGGATGAGAGTGAATGTTGCATATGTCTTGGTGAATTTAATGAGGGTGATAAAGTCAAGGTGTTGATTCAATGTAAACATAGATTTCACTCTCATTGCGTTGACCTTTGGCTTACTACTCAACCTACTTGCCCTCTTTGTCGTCTTTCTCTCATCCCTCCTCCTCCTCTTCCTCAGGTCTAATTTTTATTCCAATACGTATAATAGTATAATACTACGTATCAGTATTATGTATTGTTTATTATAGTTAGGTCTTAACAACGGAGTATTATTACGTTACGATCTTAGGGTACGGTTGTAGCAAGGGAAATGCAACCGGAATCACAAAGCATGATGCTGGGATTTTTAGATTGCTCTCTTATTTATTTATTTATTTATTTTTTACAATTTTATTCCTTTATATTTTATTTCTACAAGTGAATAAGAGATGGAAACTGTACAAAATGACTTGTTAGGTCGTTAGTAGTAAAAGTCAGATTTGTAATTGTAATATTGTCATCTGTTATTATTGTTACGAGAATTTGGTTAGAATGGAAACCTGGTTAACTTATCCGTCTCTTTTTTAGATTGATAGTCTATTTGTGCTACTGCTGCAGCCTAAGGGCGTCACTGCATCAGGTAATATTGAGAAAAAGAAATATAAAAAGTTTAGTCCCGGCTAACTTCTCAAATATACGATCACTAGTATTGGTGCCCCGCTCCGCCCGGAGTACCTATATTTATTATTAAAATTTATTTTAATTAAATATACTTTAAAGTTGTATAACTTATAAATTTATCATTAATATATTTTCTTATGACATATCTTAAAATTACGATAAATAAATTATTAGACAATTCATTATGCCCACTATTAATATTTTATTTTAATAAATTGGTCGGCTAATTGTTCATATATACTTTTTTTATTGTTAGTATTGTTTCTTTT
This sequence comes from Heliosperma pusillum, assembly GCA_022085475.1. Lineage (NCBI taxonomy): Eukaryota > Viridiplantae > Streptophyta > Magnoliopsida > Caryophyllales > Caryophyllaceae > Heliosperma > Heliosperma pusillum. The sequence goes on along the minus strand of JAIUZE010029627.1, from coordinate 1,263 downwards.
ATTACATTCGTTATAATTACTATTGTTACTTTCACTACTCCCGTCGTAATTATTGTTACTTTCACTACTCTCGCCGTAATTGTTGATAATTTCACTAATGTCGCATTAATATCGAAAATTTCACTACTCCCGTTGTTGTTCTATTACTTTCATTACTTCCGGTTCTAATATTGTTACTTTCACTATTGAACTGAGTGGTACTATAATTAGATTAGTTGATGATTAAACATGCAATTTGAGTAAATATGCAATTTTAAGAGTCTTATATATTTATATAAATATATTACATACTCCCTCCAATTTACCATATTCTTCCCCTTTCTTTTGGACACAAGGATTAAGGAAATCAATTTGGATCACACAAAACACACTACCCCACATTCAATTAAATTTGGACCACACAACTACTCACAAATAAGAAAATAGGGAACATCACCACAATTGGCCCAATATGGAAAGAGGGAAGAAGATGAAAAATTGGAGGGAGTATATGTTAAATCAATTTAAATGAATTATGCAATATTAAATCTTTTGAAAACCTAACTTGCTTTATTTGCCTTTTAATAGTTTCCAAAATATTTTGGGTAAGTTAAATAATTACAAAATTTTAATTTAATGTATATTCCATGCTACAAATTAATATCATAAGTGGGACATGTTTATTTTTAAGGAAAATCACCCTAATTAGGTATTTTCTAAATTTATACTTACAACCAAAATTATATAATATTTACGTTGAAATCCCTTGATCAAGTCTATCACACAGCATTATTGATAAACTCTATAGTATAATTAGTTTGTATAACTTTATTTAATTACATGAAAGTCCCTTGATTTCAGGATTTAATATATAGTATATATTACAATATGGGTGATACACGCGTACACGGCCAGGGCTAAGCAAAAACAACCGATTCGGATTTAAAAACCGAATCCAAACCAAAATCCGATTAACGGAGCCCGAATATTCGGTTTTTTTCAGTTTTGGTACCCGAACCGCTTTGTTTTGTGTCAATCCGGATCGGTTTTGGATCTCAATAATTTCAAATCGGAGCCCAATTTGAAAACCGGTGTATAATAAACAAAAAAAAATCCCAGCAACTTATGAATTATGATAAGTAAAACCTCAAAAGCCCAATAGTGAATATTGTAACAACCCGAAAAGTACCCAATTTTTCTAGTAAAAATATTTACTAACACTTTTCAGTAGAACTTAAGTTTTTAAAATAGAATTTATTGTTTCGAGTCGTATTTTGAAATTCC